>JARHVA010003301.1:785000-990000 GCA_037957365.1 Torreya grandis
CATTGTTAAAAAACTAGTTGATGAAATTTAGAAGAATTGGCACAAGAAGTTGTATGATGATTTATGGGCTAATCAGATAACCCTCAAGAGATAAATTATAATTGTTAGAAATATTTTCATTGATGTCAAAGGTCTAGTATTGGTGATAAAGGCCCCATATTATTTATTCTCTAAAGGTGTTTTTAATGTTCATATTTTTGCTAAAATGTGTTGATATTTATTTAATATTAACTAATATATTTTTGGTTGCATAAAAGTCAAAATAGGGCCTATGGAGAAGACAAAGAGCCATAGGGTAAAGGCAAAATAGGAATGGGATGCATTTACCCATGAAGAGTCATCTTGAGGAATTCCAAGAGTCATCAAGTGAAGATAAAAGAGGAAGGGTGAATTGTCTCATGAAGAGACACTTTGAGGAATTTGAAAGGTCACCAAGATAAAGACAAAAAGGGAAAGGATGCATTTGCTCATGAAGGGTCACCATGTGACTTTTCAATTATAAGGAATCAAAGGGTCATGAAATTTTGGCACAATTTTCCATGTGAATTGAAAGGTCACAAAGGGTGAATTTCAAAGGTCATTTGGAAAGATATAAATAAAGGCTTGATAAGACATTTGTATTATGCAAGAGAATGCATGATTTGTAATTGTTATATCTTGATTAGAAGAGTAGAGGAGATAAAAGAAAAAGATATAGTAATGTGTTATCATTTGTTAAGAAAGCAACATTGAGAGATAGTTGTGTGGTATACACAATAGGGGTTAGTGTTCTTATGGGTTGGTGCTCATGAATAGTTTTTGTGTTGGTGCTCAAAAAAGGGGTTGGTGCTCCTATGGGTTGGTGCTCATGAATAGTTATTGTGTTGGTGCTCAGCAAATGGGTTGGTGCACCTACAAGTTGGTGCTTAAGAATATTATAATTTGAGTTGGTGATAATTTATATACTTGAGATTTTTATTTGTGGTTTTTTCCTACATTAGGTTTCCATGTTAAAATCTGGTCTCTCTCTCTCTCTTGTGTGGTGTTTATTTTTTTAGTTTTATTACATATATTAAATGTTTAGTTGAGTGGAATTTGATTAATTAAAATTTTATAAGATATATTATATATTGATTCAAGCCCGCTCTCAATATATCCCATGATTAATAATTGGTATTAGAGCAGGTTCTTTTGGAACGAGTTTTATATCTTGAAGGTAGATTGAGGAAAGCACGATGGATGGATCACATGGATGTTTTTACACAAATAAGGAAACTTTGTTTGATGGGACAAATTATGATTTTTATATCATAAGTATGAGGACTTATTTGATGTCTTTTAGATTCAACAATTGGTAAATAGTTGTGGAGGAATAAGAAGAGCCGCAGACACTTGTGACTACTTTGGTAGAAAAGAAGTCAAGTGAAAATAATGCTAAAGATATAAATGTTATTTTATTTGGTTTATGTGAATCAATTTTTTTTTAAATTATGTAATACAAATTTTCTCATGAGACTTGGGTAAATATTGAAAATATTTACAAAGGTGATGGAAAAGTTCAACAAGCTAAGTTGTATACTTTTAGAAGATAGTTTGAGAGTTTGAAAATGGAATAGGAAGAAAATATACCAAGTTATCTTTTATGGGTTGATCAAATAGTTAATCATATTCAAGGCTTTGGATAAAAGTTATAATAATTAGTGATGCTACAAAATATTTTGAGATCTCTACCAATAAGATTTGATGTAAAGGTTTCAACAATTGAGGAGATGAAGGATCTAGGTAAGCTAAAGATGGATGAACTACATGGTATTCTTATGGCATATGAGATGCAGACCAAACAAGAGAAACCCTTAAAGAGGGAAGATAATTTCAAGACATAAAAGAAAGACAAGGTTAATATTCAAGAATCAAGTGATAGCTCTATTGATGATGAGGATGATAATGGAGCTCTATTCATTTAATATCCAAAAAAGGGCATAGGTAAATATCAAAGAAAATTACCTTTTAAATTTTTTAATTGTGAAAATATTGGACAATTTGCATCTAAGTACCTCGATAAGAGTAATGGTGATAATGAAAAAGGAATATCCACCTACAAAAATAATTTTGAAGGCAAATTCAAGAAGGGATTTGAGAAGAAGATTTTATACTCTAAAGATCCTAGCTCAGCTAAAGATAGTGGAGTTAGTGATTTAGATGAAGAAGATATTCTATTCTTGACCATACATGAATATTACTCCACAATAAAAAGTACAAATGATCAAGAAGAAGAACAAGATGAAGCTAAAGTGAATCTAGAAGGAGAACTCAATTGTGCCTTAGAAGAATTATAATCTTGAGAGAAAAAGAAATAAAGATTGAAGCTCCAAATCAACAAAAATGAAAAGGAGTCAAAGGAAATAATTAAATATATACAATTACACATTGAATAAGATAAAAATACTAAAGAATATCTAACATCTCAGTTGCAAAAAGTAAGTGAAGAATGTGAAAGTTATGTTGGTGAAATTGCCTCTTTAAAAGAAGATCTTGAGAAACCAAATAAAGTAGTCAATGATAAGGAAACCAATGATTCAAAATTTGAGAATAACACTAATATGTTGAATAAGATATTAGAAATTCAAAAATCAATATCAGATATGATAGGTATCAAATTTTAGAATAAAAAGAGCTATGTTGAAACTCTTATGAAAGAGGAAACAAAAAAGGAAGAAGTTAAAACTATAGAGGACATCTCAATCAAAGAAGGATAGAAAGAATAGAGCTACAAAAGGTAATTAGGTTAGAGAAACACAATCAGGTTCTATTTTTATGGTTACTATTTTTATTTTAATGGATATGGTCATGGGAAAATACAATGTCAGAAAAGGGCTAACAATTTTAGAAACAAGGAGAAGGAAACTCCTGTAGAATCAACTAGAAGCCACAACTCTTTTACTCCTATATCAAGATTTAATGAAGAGGACATAATATGTTACAAGTGAAATAACTTCAGACACATATCTTGGTAATGTATAATCATAGTTCAGTTAGTCAATAAGGACCAGAGTTTCAAGGCTCCATTCATCAAGAAGAAAGTTTAGATAGGTTCATGGTAGAAGAAACAACCTAAAAAGTCTATGTTAGTTCAGACAAATTTACATGAAATAAAAAAATAAATACCATAGTTCATTGATAGTGGATTTTTGAGGCACATGACAAGAGATAACATCAAGTTTATAACCCTGAAAAAGATCAATGGTGGCATAGTTAAATTTAGAGACAATACTACTACTAGAATTGCTGAAAAAGGTACACTAAGTTTGGATAATGATAAAACTAAGACTAATTTTTTTTATATGTATAAGGTCTTAAGAATAATATTTTGTGTGTAATTAAAATGTGTGATTAGGGACACACACTAAAGTTTTATGTGCAAGGTTATGAAATTAGGAGAAAAAATTTAGATGTGTTGATTGTAAATGCTCAGAGAACAACTAATAATTTATATATGTTATCAAATATCAAAGGTTAAAGATGTTGTTCGAGTCAAATTGAGGAAAATTGGATATGACATAGGAGAATGGGATACATAAATTTTGACAATCTTGTCAACATTAGCAAGAAGCAAGTAGTCAAAAATCTTCCAAAGATTACAAATCCCTCTAACACACTTTGTGAACCATGTCAGCATGGGAAGTAGGTTAGAAGATGGTTCAAGACAAAATAATACTCAACCACTCAGATGTTAGATCTTGTTTACACTAATTTTTGTGGACTTATGAGAACTCAAAGTACTCACAGTGAGAAATATTTCATGTTGTTTATTGATGATTTTACATGTAGGACCTAGGTAATGTTTTTGAATAAAAATTAGAAGCTTTCAACCACTTCAAAGCATTTAAGGATTTTGTTGAGAATGAAACTGATTTGAAGATCAAGTGACTAAGATTAGATCAAGGAAGAGAATTCATATCAAATGAGTTTTTTGAGTATTGTGAAGACCATGGGATAAAGAGATATTATTTAGTAGCTAGAACTCCACAGCAAAATGGAATAGTTGAATGGAAAAATAGAATAGTTTAGGAGATGGCAAAGATAATGCTAAATGAATCTAAGATACCAAATAAATATTGGAGAGAGGTAGTAGGTATAATAGTGCATATTTAAAATAAAGCATTATTGAGAGTCAATATTGAAAATACTCCTTATGATCTATGGAAAGACAAACTAGCTACAATTGATTACTTTTAAGTGTTTGATAGTAGATGCTTCATAAATAGAATCGATGAAAAATTGGGTAAGTTTGAATATAGAATAGATGAAGGCATATTTATTAGATATTCTAGTAAAATTAAAGATTATAAATGTTATAACAAAAGAATAAATAATATTTTTGAAAGTGAAAGTGTTAGGATAGATGAAGATGTAGCATAAAGAGCCAGTGATCCAATAGATACTCTTGAAATCATTAAAGAAGAAGATTTTAAAGAATAATATGAGGATGAGAAGAAGGAGAAAAAGGACACCAAGACCCCATACAAATATGTTCATAGAAATCATAATAAGGGTGACATCATTGGGAACATAAATGAAGGAGTTCACACCAGAAGGATGATGGTAAGTGAATTTAAGCAAGTAAATTTTTATTTGTTATCCAAAATTTAGCCTAGAAATTTTTCAAAAGCTAGACATGATGAGAATTTGGTTAAGGTAATGGATGAATATTTAAATAAAATAGAAAATAATGATAATTGGGAATTAGTGCCTAAACCAAAAGATCAAAATGTGATAGGCACAAAATGGGTATATAGAAATAAGTTGAATAAAGATGGTGAAGTTACCAAGAATAAAGAAAGGTTAGTATGTAAAGGATATGCTCAAATTGAGGGTATAGATTTTGAATAAACATTACACTAGTGACAAAGTTAGAGGATATTAGAATGTTTCTTGCATATGCAGTGTTTAAAAATTTCAAAGTGTTTAAGATGGATGTCAAATCTACCTTCCTGAATGGGAATCTAAAAGAGGTCTACATTAAGTAGCGTGAGGGATTTATTCTCTAAAATGATAGTATCCATGTATACATATTGAAGAAAGCACTGTATGGATTTAAACAATCTCCTAGATCTTGGTATGTAAGACTTGATAAGTACCTACACGATCAAGGTTTTAAGAGATGTTTTGCTAACAGTAATCTCTACATGAAAATATAAGGTGAGCATCAATTGATTGTTGTGGTCTATGTTGATGACATAATTTTTGGAGGAAATATTGAAAAGATGAAAAGAATTTTTTGATAATATTGAAAAATAATTTGACATGTCTATGCTTGGAAAATTGTCATTTTTCTTAGGGTTGCAAAAATTTTAGTCAGATAAAGGAATTTTTATATCTCAAAGTAAATATGCCAAGAAATTGCTGAAAAATTTTAGTTTTGAGGATTGTGCAACATTTGGCACACCAATGGGTACATGGAAAAAGGTGAGTGAGGTTCAAGATTCACCTATTGAAGATCAATATTTGTATAGATCTAGGATTGGTAGTCTTTTATATTTGATACAATCAAGGCTAGACATCATGCATGTACTAGGCATGGTTACAAGATATCAGGTAGCCCTGAAGGAGAGTCATATTCAGTTGGTGAAGAGAATATCTAGATATGTCAAGGGGAAATTGGATTATGAATTGTGTTATACCATAGGTAGATATTTTAGTTTGGTTGCTTATATAGATTCAGATTGGGCTGGTTGCTTGGATGACAAAAAGAGTATAAGTGGAGGAGATTTTTTCCTCATTGATAGCTTAGTATCATGGATAAGCAAAAAGAAGAATTTAGTATCACTTTATATAGCTAAATTAGAATATATTACAATGGTATTATGTTGTACTCAAGTTCTTTGGATGAAGCAAACTTTGGAAGATATCAAGGTAAAATATGATGAACCTATTTATATTTTTTTTGACAACACAAGTGTTATTAATATTTTTAAGAATCTAGTGATGCATTGAAGAATAAAACATATTACTATTAGATATCACTTCTTGAGAGAGTAGGTTGTAGATCAACATGCTAAGATGGAATATATCAATATTATAGAATAGATTGAAGTTTTCATAAAGACACTACCAAAAGACACTTTTGAGTATCTATGAGAGAAGTTGGGAGTAATTTATTTTACTTCCTACCATTTAAGATCAACATCAGTTGAGAGGGAGCTATGTGTTAGCTCCATGATAGGCCCTTTTCCATTGATGTCAAAAGGGGAGAATGACAAAAATAGGTACAAGGAATAAGTGTAGAAATAGGTATAGGGAATAGGTATATGATGCTATAGTAAGGGGGAATTATTATATGTGCAAGTTGGCATGTGAAATACAAGTTTTAGGATGTGGCAGTTTTAGTTTGAGGTTTTCATCAATGATAAAGGGGGAGATTTTTGGAAATATTGTCATTGATGTCAAAGGTCTATTATTTGTGATAAAGGCCCCATAGCATTTATTATCTAAAGGTGGTTTTAATGTTCATATTTTGGCTAAAATGTGTTTATATTTATTTAATATTAATGAATATATTTATGGTTACATAAAATTCAAAAGAGGGCCCATGGAGAAGTCAAAAAGTCATGAGGTAAAGACAAAAAAGGAATGGGATGCATTTTCCCATGAAGAGTCATCTTGAGGAATTCCAAGAGTCATCAAGTGAAGAAAAAAGAGTAAGGGTGTCATTTCTCATGAAGGGGAACTTTGAGGAATTTGAAAGGTCACCAAGATAAAGAAAAAAGGGGAAAGGATGCATTTACTCATGAAGGGTCACCATGTGACTTTTTAAATGCAAGGAGTCAAAGGGTCAGGCAATTTTGGTGCCCTTTTCCATGTGAATAAAAGGTCACAAAGGTTGAATGACAAAGGTCATTTGGAAAGCTATAAATAAAGGCTTGAGAAGACATTTATATTATGCAAGAGAGTGAATGGTTTGTAATTTTATATCTTGCTTAGAAAATCATAGGAGAGAAAATAAAGAGATATAGTAATGTGCTATCATTTATTGGTAAAATAACATTGAGAGATAGTTGTGTGGTATACACAATAGGGGTTGGTGATCACAAATATTTGTTTTGTTGGTACTCAGCAATGGGGTTGGTGATCCTATGGGTTAGTGTTCATGAATGGTTGTTGTGTTGGTGCTAAAAAAAGGGGTTGGTACTCCTACAAATTCGTGCTTATGAATATTATAGTTTGAGTTGGTGCTCACTCATATACTTAAGATTTTTCTCCATGGTTTTTTCCAAAATTAGGTTTCCACATTAAAATTTAATGTCTCTCTCTTGTGTAGTGTTTATTATTTTAGTTTTATTGCATATCTTAAATGTATGGTTAAGTGGAATTTGATTAAGTAAAATTTTATAAGATACATGATATACTGATTCACTCCCCCTCTTAGTATATATCACGCTTAATAATAATGTCTCATTTACAATTAATTTATAACATAGGTTCAATTAATTTTGAATTTTTTGCTTTATGACTTGTTTAATCCATAGAGGATAACCAATTCAAATATGCATTAGAAAAGAGGAATATGTACTTGGTCAGATTAGAAGAGGAATGAGTCATGGAAATTGAAAAAATCACATCACATCAGGAAAAGGTTGAATAATTTTTTGATCATAAACAAATGAAATGAGATTTTCAAGTAGGAGACTTGGTCCTACTTCAGGACAAAAAAAGAGAACAATAGATAGTTATGGGAATTTTAAATCCCTATTGATGTGACCTTTAAAATTTTGAATTTTTTTTGGTGAGAACACATACTATTTAACATATTGATATGTAAGTCATGTTAGATTTCCATTTATTGGATAATATTTGAATCATTATAAATAGTGAAGGTAGTTTGTCACCTATCATTCCCCATAGGTGATTTAGGTTTATGTTGTGTGTTTCCATTTATATTATGTGTTTCCATTTTTTGTGTTTCCCCTTCATATTTATAGTATTTCATGTTTCCTTTCTCATTTATGTTATTTTGATCAAACTCCTTAGCCCAATGGATAATATACCTAGCCTACAAAACCATAGATTCTAAAAGTTCATCTTGTGTCCTTTCACAAGTCCATATCCCCAACCTGAGCTAACTATTATTCCCTAAATTTTTCCAAGTAAATTTACCATCATGTTAAGAAACAACATGGAAATTTGAGTTGATTTTATTATTTAATTTTTAAAATAATTTTGAAACTCTAAGTATTTTTACTTTTTAGGTTGAAAAAATGTAAAAATGTGTTTCTGATCCATCGACATCTAGGAGGTTAGGATTATTTGTCCTCTAAGACATGTGGGAATTATAAATATGAGGAAAAAAATTCTTTTCTTTCACACACCCCACAACCACATAGATGGACCTAACCTTCTTCATAAATGTGGTGAATATGAATCCACATCTTTGAATACCACAAGCATGACTTCACATTTACAACACCCATGGGGTTAGGTGGGACCATATATGTGGCATGTGGGGATGTTCAACCACCATAAAATTCCAAAATACTCCCCTAAACTCTTTGAAAATAAACACATGGCTTATTTTTCATAACATTTCCAACAAAGCACAATCTAAAATTTCACCCAACTACTACAGTTTTATACAAGGATGGATTTCTATAAAAAGATAGTCAAATTCTCAAGAATTTTGAGAGATACACAAGATAATTTTTAACAAAATTAGTTAATATTTATAATAGTTTTCACCCAAAGGTAGGTTTGTAGTGCCTTGGGCTTTATAGAGTTCTATATCATCACCATTTACACATGATATAAAATCTTAGAAGACCAAAGGTATTTTTAGGGCTATCATATCCTTCTCTATATCACCACATCAAAAAAATTTCCCCTTGTTTTACCAAAAAATATATAAGTTCTTGTTGAAGTTTCCCTTAAAATTACTAAATCAACAAAGATGAAGTATAATTGTATAGGATTTGATCCATTATGGTACTAGATATTAACATTCAAAAAATTGGTGAGTCACAGATTGGTCATGTAGACCTAGAGGATTTTCACATAAGACTTAATGTATAATATTGAAATTCACTAACTTTTCACCTTGTAGAGAGTGGTTCACCATAAATAGTCAGGTTTCCCATCTCTATACCATGCCAAAATGTTAAGAGCATAAAGTCTATAATTTTAAAATTTAAAATATATCCATATACTAGTTAGGATTATTTTTATATCATTTTTTGGTGCAAAATCACATTATTATGAGATATTCCTATGAGCATGAATAAAATTTGGAAGACTAGTGGTGAGATTGCTTTCATGAATATGAATTAGTGGGCATTACTAGGTCAGAATAATCTTAGAGAAAATCAAAACCTTCACTTATACATAGGTCCTATTGTCATGATTTATAATAAAAGTGATCTCTTATATCTTATCTATGTTAAAATAATCATGGTCTCCTATTGATAACCATTTATTGGTCCAATAGAGAGATAGTGGATTTATAAATTTTAATTAATAATGTGTTGGATCAATCCATGTAATGGTTTAATAACAAAATACTAGTACTACAATTTAGCCATCCAACTCTATAATTTTAGATAATAGGGATAAAAAATAACTAAGTGGTCAAAACAACCTAGTAGGACATGTGGAAAAAGACCTATAATTGATAATAATATTAGAGACAAAGATTTGATCATGTTATATTCATGTACTCTTGAAGTAACATATATACTAATTGATAACACCATTCATCAGTATCTTTCACATGTTCAAGGAGACATTCAATAAGAAACTACTCCCAATGTTGATATTCTAGATTTTGAATCTCCTTCTGCTTTAGCTTCCCCATTAATTTATCCTCCTCCATGGTAAACTAATCCACCACCATCAAGTTCCCAAATTAATTTTTTTAGTTAAATGTTAATTCAATGGATGTTTCCAATGCTGAACAAAAATAAGAAGTTGGTCAAGATTAACTTTCTTAATTCTTAAATAGTGCCTAGTCTCCCTAAGACTATTCCTCTCAAAAAATCAAAAATAACTTCAAAGTTATCTATTATCCAATAAGATCTTACTTTAAGTAAAATTATGATCCAAATATAGACAAAAGTGAAGAGGATATGACCTTGGGTGATTATACTCCAAAGCGAGTATCATTAGGAGAGTTAATCAAGGAGAATGATGTTCATAATATGTGGGAGACAACATAATGAGTGATCAAGATATTTTAGTAGGATGAACTCACTAAGGAATAGTTTAAATATTAGGTTTAAAAGTTGGATAGGTATGTTAACTATGGCCTCAATCCAATTGAGACTCCAATAGCTCCTTAAGTCTAATCCACTACTCAAGTCCTTGGAATTGGTAAGGAGGAAATAGAAACCATCATAAGGTATAACAACTATGGAAAAAATCTTGAAGCCTAAGTTGAGAAATTTATATAAGATGGAATGAAAATATTGAGGAGTTGATAAATTTTAATGGGATAATTGATTCTAAAAAATTGAGATCAATCAACAAATCAAGTGTCATGATAATGAGTTAAATATTTTTGAAAATGTGAAAGGATATGGTAGACAAATGATTACCATTGATGTTGATTATATGGTCAAATATGGAATTTTGATAAGGTTAAAGATGATACCTATTACAAGTGGTTGAAATGCATTCTTCATAAGAATGAAATTCTAAACCAAATTATAGGTGAGTTGAAAGAATGAGTTCAAATTAGAAGAGAAAAATAGAAAGATATTTCTTCTAATCTAGGAGAATTGCATTGTGACCTATTGAAGGAAGATGGACAAGTCAGATTATTATGAAAGAATTCAAAGATCAATTCAAGAAGCTAATTAAGGAATAACTATTCAAATAAAATGCCTTTGATGTTGCTTCAATGATAGATCTAAGTGAATTCATGTCTCACTTCAATAAATAAAAAACCAATTGATTAGACTCAAGGATGTCCCAAATATCATGATGATGGTATCTAATAAATGGTTGTGATGTTATTTTATCCTTTTTAGGAATCAGTAAATATAAATCTTATGTTGTTAAAGAGTTAAGTAGAGTAAATCAAAGTAGAAATATGAAATAAATACAACCACTAATCTGTAACACAATTGAATTAATTTATCCTTTCTAAAAATAGTAATAAATAATGTAAATAATAAATTAGTTGGAAAATGACTGAGATGAATGATCTAGAGGATGAAAAATAAGGTCGAGGCTAGTGTAAGTGTCAAAAAAAAGGATACAAGTGTCAAAACCCCTCCTAGATAGTAGCACCCTAATTGGATAGTAGTTCCATGTGTTCCAAGTGTCAATATTTTATTATTAGTGTCCTATATGCATAACTATTATGATATTATGGGTGCACTTGTGTTTGGGTATATCAAGCCTATTCCTATACACATGAGTTTTATATCTTTGTGTATAACTAGTTTTTCACTAATTTTATGAGAAAACCTTAATCTTCCATGTTGATAGGGTATTTAGTTGATAAAAGTAGTAAAGTGTGTTGTTAGTGGGTTATGATATACATATTCAACACCCTATTGTGATGATATTTT
Organism: Torreya grandis; assembly: GCA_037957365.1. Classification (NCBI taxonomy): domain Eukaryota; kingdom Viridiplantae; phylum Streptophyta; class Pinopsida; order Cupressales; family Taxaceae; genus Torreya; species Torreya grandis. The sequence continues at coordinate 796,541 of JARHVA010003301.1, forward strand.
CCTACATACCAATACTCTAAAGAGGGATCAACCCTGATGTAGTTCTCTCTACCTAAGTACTAATGCAAGTGCAAGTGAAGCTAGTATGATTGTTTACTTGAGTGATCTAAATGTGTTTAAGAATATAAATATGAGTAATATGAGACTTGGAATGTTTTATAAGGTTGTATGTAGAAGTATGTAAGAATAGGGATTGAGAATATTGATTATTCAATAATTTTTCTAAGTTTCTATGTGTAATTTTCATCTAATTTCTATCCAGTTGTTAGTTTTGTAGCCAAACATTACACCCTAGGAGAGGGCGTTCAAGCCTCTCCAAATTTTGGACAACATGGGATTACCTCTAGGCCTATGGGTTGCCTGTATAAGAGGTAAACCTATTGGTTAAAGGGCTATCTCCATTGATTTATCTCTTAATCTCACACACTAAACTAATATAGTCACTTAAGGGTGAAAAAGGAAGAAGGAAATAGAATGTAACATAAAATAATGGAGGTGATACACCAAATATTAGTACACAAACACACTTTAATATGCACTACAAAATAATACTACCAAAACTAACCTTAATTTATTGTCCTTATATAATAAGTATTTTTTATAGAGGTAAATTATTATGTACATCTAGAGGTGGGTGAAAATAAGGTCTAAAACTAGACACTACTAGTCCCTCTCACACTTCAAGATAGACTTAACAAATGTTGGCAAGTGTTGTCATTGATGTCAAAGACTGACGTCACGTGTGTATTGATGTCAAAGGTAATGACAATGTGGTGATTTCATGATGATGATGAGTTTAAGCACGAAGTTGTGTAAGGTAGAATTTGGATGCATATCAGCTAAGGTAAGTATTATTTGAGGATTATCATATTGTGTCTATAATGTTGATATGGTTTCAATTCAATAAGAGAAGATAAGCATGTAAACAATGCGTTGGCGTAAGCTTGGTAGCCTAGTATGTAAGCATAGATCTTCAACATATGTTTGGATAGGAAATTTATGAATGTTATAGATGATGAGATCATGTTGAGGGTTATTATAATAGGTAAAATATGATTGTATATATTATGTAAGCACGTGGTATTAATCTAGTTATTCATTATTTTCATCTTGGCATAGTTGGTTCTATGATAGAAAAATCTGAGTAGGTAATTTGTTGATATCACCATTACCACATATAGATGAGTTAGGGGGAGTTTATCATATCAGTGTGATAACATTAGTCCCAATTTTTTTGGGTTCACATTTCAGGTCATGAGGATGAGAGGAGCTAAATATATGTGGGTACAAAGTTGACCTCAAATAAAAGTTCACTATGTTTCTATACTTAGCCGATCATCACTTCATGTCATGCAGATATGTATGAACCAGCATGTTTGTGAATTTGATATAGGAACTAAGATCAAATATTTTAATGGATATGTTTTAATAGTGGTAATAATATGCCCTAAAGATTTGGATTCCTAAAGTATTTTCTAGCTCAAGATATAAATCTTTAAAGTTGCACTTGTAGACTATGATGGGCCAGAGACTGTCAAGTTAAACTACACTGAAGTATGAGGTCATCTAGTCAGTATATCTAATGGTGTACATTAAATATAAGATATTGATCCAATGGTGTGATTAAAATTCAATATGTCAAATTTAACATGTGAGTGACATGTGTCACATTCAAAAAATTTGGATCGAAGATCAATGGTTTATGGGCATTCATACTATCAAAAGATTGATGGTATAAGTTGAAGTAAAAGAGTAAAATGTGAAATAGGTAAGAAGAGATTATAATTGGAATAATTGTGGGATATTGGGGCTTAGATAAATGGTGATAATTGTAATATAAAGACCTAGTTAATCTGCAAAGATCGATAGAGCGCATTTATTCCCAATTATCAGGAAACAATGAGATGATGATAAGTGCTCAATGTTTAATATTAATAAAAGGTAAAGACAAAGATAATTTCAAGGTAGATCGATGATGAATATTCATTTTATGTATGATAGGGAATGATAATTTAACAAAGTGTTTGAAGTTTAACAGTTGCTTAATGATTGTTGGAATTCAAATATTTAAATTTGCAAGGGAAGATTGGTTTATAGTTTTTATGCTATAGCTTTTGATATATATAGAATTTGACCATGGTGTAAAAGGAAAATTTGTAGAGGAATTCATGGTAAATATATAGAACCTATCTATAAGGTCGAATTATTTATATATTAAAATATATATAGCTCCAAAGCTAATTGTGTGTTTGACCATGTTCTATAAATGACTTGAGAAGGATATTTGAGTTATTCTTATGGTATTTGGATGTTTAAATGGGATTGAGATATTGGATATTGTTTTATAATACATGAGGATCATATATATGTGTTTTGGAGGTTTTAAATATCCATATTCATTATTAAAAAATGCTTAGAAGTTGACTATTTGTTTGTTCTTGGTGATCACATGTACAAAATGTTGTTTGGGATAATTATGTTGTAACAAAAGGGTGTTGTGATGGATGTTATCACTTAAAGATGACCTATAGGTTATATTGAATGGGTATACATATTTTAAAGTGTTATTTTGTTCATCATTTATTGAATAAGTGTCAAAGAGATGGATGGGTCTCCATGAGACTTATAAGGGCTAATGAGGCCTAATTGAAAGGCATATATGTTTAATTATGACACATGGATGCTATGGCCAACATGTGAAGATGTTATTGAGATATACATATCTCTTAAAGGTTAATATATTCAGTATTGACAACACAAATAATGATATTCATGATGGCTCTATAAAATTTGAAGTCAAAGGTGGTAATTTCAAGACTTGTAAGAAGAGGTGGTGTGAGACTTGTGAAGTGAAGTAAAGGTTGTGTGACTAGTGGATGGGTTCTAAATTAGATTAGGTTAATGACTATGTGTATGACCTATAGGTCATTTTTTTTTTCAATAATAGTTCTCTTGTAGGTTTCAATATTGAGGATGAGTGAAGAGGTCTAGAGTGATCCAAAAAGATGTTTTGGATGCCTTGAGTGTGAGCAAAGGACAAATGATGTCTGAGGAAGCTTGGTTATTAATTTAAGAGGAAAATTAGAGTGTGTAATGTGTGTGTGACCATTTTTTCATGGTTTTAAGGTTATGATAGAGTTTTTATAAGAAGCATAGTGTGATTTAAAATTTGGTTTTAGATGTTTTTAAATGTGTGAAGAAGTGAAGGGGGGTTATATACATTATATATCCATCATATTGGTAGGTAATTAATGTTAAGAGATGTTCATTTTATATGTATTGGGAGGGTTCTCAACATATAGGTTAGAAAGACTTGATATTATTAGGGGTAGGTTCTCCTTGTGAAATAGATGTTTCACTAAAGCTGATCAAAATGACTTGAACAATAGGTGGTTAGGACTTGAACAATCTCATGTTTGTGATCATCTTATAGGACAATTAGTCCATGTGTTTATAAATTTGAGAGTGGGTTTTATTCCACATGAGGGTTTCCCACATTAGATGTTATGTTATTATGAGCTTTTCTTATTCATGTTTTATATGTGGTCTTATTGATTTGATGGTAATCTAGTTGCATATGCTTGTTGTTTTGATTCATGAATTGCAATGAATGAATGATAAATGATTATAAAATGAAAGATTGGTTGATTGATTCACCCCCCCATCATCTTGTACCTCTAATAATTGGTATCAGAGCCAATCCTTTGGAATAATCTTAATAGCTTGAAGGAGATCCTAAGTAGCATAAGATGGATAATCAATTGAAGAAAGAGAATCAATAGTGGAAGGATATGATCAAGTCACTTGAAGAGTAGATATGTAATTTAAAGAAAGATGCTAGAAAGGATGATAAAGCTATCAATGATCTCAAGGTTCAAATAGAAGATGCTATGAAAGTTTGAGTTCAAAAGAGGAAAGTTGTTTAAAAGAAAAAGACATCATGAATGATAAAGAAGTTTTCCATGACAGTAGAGAAGAAGTGTTCAATGATATCAAGGAATAAGAAGTGGATCTAGGAGTTGAGCTCATAAAGAGGAATTGCAAGATGAGGTATGTGATAAAACATCTTGAAGCAAAAGTTAGTTCTCTTGAGGGAAGTTTTTTATTCAAGACTAAGAGAGATGAGAAAAAGTATCAATATTTGATCAAGTCTCTTGAACATAAAATATGTATATTGAAGGATGACATGTCTAAAGAAGCCAAGAATGATAAGGAGGTCATCAAAGATCTCATATTTTAGTTAGAGGCTACAAGTTCTATTTTGATAATGGTGTTGAGTGTACATAGTTGAATGTTGAAATGAATCATTAAAGAGTGATCATGAGCTTGTCATAGGAAATTTGGATAAGATATAAAAGGAATATGCAAAGCCTAAGCAAGCTAAGAATAATGAAAGCTTTGAATGTAATGTAAGAAGGTATGTTAGACAACCAAATGTTTTAAGGTATGCTAGTTTATTCCATGATCATTATTATACATTAGTAAGTAAGGTCATTGAGCTAAGGAATATAGAAGGAAGTCAGTTAAGTATGGACATATCATGGAGCTATGATAGAAGGATTTTTTGTCCAAAGGTTGATCAGAGTTCAAATCTATCAAAAAGTATGAATGATGTTATTTGATTCATTTGTGATAATAAATTTAATATTTATAGACTTTATCTTAGTAAATTTGATAATCCCTCAAGTCATATGAATAAGGGAGAAACTCCTAGAAAGCATATAAAAAGTCAAAAAAATATGTGGAGACCTAAGGCAGTGAAGGTTAGTCCTATTGTGTTTTAGGATCAAACTTCTGATACTGTAAAAAAGGAATTAGTTTTAGAGGTGTCTCAAGAGTGAAAAGGAAGCTTGATATTAGTCTAAATGGAGAATAAGGTGGATGATCTAAGAATCAAGTCAGTTATACCATTCAAGACCAAGGAGAATCTAGAAGAAGGATCTCAATTTGATGGTTTATTTGTTTTATTTGAATAATTTCTAGGTAAGGAGTTTCATGATTTACAAGAGTTCTTGTTGTCTAATTTCAAAGACAATAAGGTGTTAGTTGAAGAGATATATCAAGAACCTATGTTTTCATCATGCATTGTCAAGGAATACAAAGAAGAGATGGATGCCAAGCAAGTTGTTTCAGTCAATAAAAGGAAAAAGAAGAATAAGGTTCTTCAGTCTTATGATGAGGTCTAATATGCTCCTTTATTCTGTCTTTGTGAAGTAGAGATGTATTTTTTGTGTTTAATGAGGCAATTTATCAATTTGAAGAATAATGTGGTATTGCAAGGATGTTCTTAGTCTACAGGGTTAGATGTAAGGTTTCATGATGGTAAAGGAGGATTTGTGAATTGCCAAGATGATATTTTTACATAGAAAGGTTTGTTGACCTTATTCTATCATGCTCCAATTGGTTTTATGATTTGAAGGTATGTTGAAGTTAAATTGAAGATTTTTAAGTGATATCAATTTTATTAGTTTTGGCTTAAGGGAAAGCAGGCCTAAAATGAGTTTGATCTGGGCAACAATTTAGGTGACAATTCAGGTGACAGTTCCACCCCAATTGATGATGAAACTTTTGGGAGCCATAAATTTTACACTGTAGCTCCAATTGACTCACCATTTAAACCATTGGAAAGATAAGAATGAGGAGAACATAGTGAGATGACATGGATATTTTATCAATGAAGTTTGACCCTTTAAAACCCAATAGTAGTGCCCTAAATTTCAATTTTTGTAGTGCAATCTAAAAATAGTAAGTTTCAAAAAATAGTAATTCCTCAAATTTTGTATTGTTTTAAGGTTAAAATTCAAACCACTTAATCTACCTCAAGATTGGTGACCTTCCACATCCTCCCCCTACTTATAAAATGGGTATAAATGATGATGTAACCTGAAATGGAAAATTAAACATCTCTTCCAAGAGATAAGCATATAGTTGTATTGTGATCTTTAGTAATAATACATCACTTCTGAGAGAATTCATTTTTACTATGTTATTGAAATATTTATCAACTAGAACTTCTAAGTTTTGAATTAGTGGTATCAGAGTGGTTTTTCTTCAGAGTGTATGATCTTGAGGACAAGGTCAGGCTACAAGAAGCTTGGGTGGAAAATAATAGAGCTTCCAAACTATCCAGCTATTCACTCCAAATGACTCAAAATGGTGGATGACATTGAGAAATCCAATCCTTTCAAGGAAATGATGAATGAAGACCTCTAATGTCAATAAGCACAGATGTTGTAACAATTTGCCCAATTTTTTTAATAACTCTTGATGGGAAATTCTAGCTCCTCAAGTACACTTCTTGGCTCCTCATCCATGGAACATCCTTTTAGTGACCCAACACCCTTTAAGGTTTAGGTGAATTTTTATATTTAAACATTTGAAGGAAAAATCAATGCTGATGTAGTATAAAATTGGTTAGATCAATTGTCTTCCTACTTCTCTATAAATAAACTCATCGATGGAGAAAAGATCACTTTTTCTCTTTTGAAAGCATCATTGCCCATGAAAAACTAGTGGGAAGTGTGCAAAAAGAGGTTTAGTATAATGTACATTAGCCTTGAGGTGGAGCCTACCTACGATGATTTTATGGAAGTGGTGAAAGAAGAATACTATCCCATTAGAGCATATGATGATTTATACATATAGTGGCAACAACTTCACCAAGGTAAGGACCAATATATTCAAGATTACATAGACATTTTTCATTCTTTGTTTGAAATATTAGGCATCCAAGAAAGTTAGAAACATAAGACTCTTAAATATCATGGTGGAAAATAATGGTACATATGAGGGGAAATAGAACTCTTCAATTTGGAAACCCTCAGTGAGGCATACAAATTCACAGTGAAGATTGAGTAAAAGCATAGTAGAAAGAATACAAAGAGTCAGCCCTCAAAATGGAAAAGTGACAAGGAAGGTTAAACACGAGGCCAAAATTGGAAGAAAAAGGAGTTTCAAGATAAGAAACCCCAGAAGAGGAAGGCTAGAAAATGGTGTGATTACCAAAAAACTAGAACTCACTCCAAAGAAGACTGTTGAGCCATCAAGTCACTACTTTCTGAGTCACAATACTCGACATCTACTACTTTGTCTCATACACAACCCATAGTTCAAGAGGATGAAGAAGAAATTGTAGATGATGAGCCCAACACCATCATCACTTCATCATAGACCATGAGGAAAAGCCAGACGACAAGGAAATATTGTTTCACTCCAAATTATGGGTAAAAGGTAAGCCTCTACATTTCATTCTTGATAGTGGGAGTCAAAATAATTTATTCTCTACCAAAGATATGAAAAGTATAAATCTATCCATGAAGCCTCATCCAAATCCATACAATATTGGATAGTTGAGGCCAGGGAGAGACCTTCGTGTCACCCATTAGTGTCTTCTTTCATATGCAATAAAACCTTTCCAAAATGAAGTCTTGTGTGATGTGGTCAATCTAGATGTTTGTGATGTACTCCTTGGTCAGTCATTCATGTATGAGTGACATGGCATATATGAATCATAAACCCAAAGAATCACCCTCACTCTTAGAACATGGTGCTATAGAGTATCAAAGGTACCAACTCCCACATATGTCTCCCTAATCAATGCTAAGTAATGTAAGAGATTAGTGGAGAAGATAAAGCAATTTGTTTTCATGGTGGTCAAACCATAGATATCCAAGAAGGCTTATGTTACAGTCTTAAATACATAATCAACACAATAATAAAAGTAGATAAGATGAATCATAAGAGAATATGATGACTTATTCAAGTCACCCATAGGAGTTCCACTGCATTACCAGGTAAAACATTCTATCAGATTGATCCTAGGATCACCTTTACCTAACAATCATATGCATCACAGATCAATTTTGGATAATGATGAGATAAAAAGATAGACTCAAGAATTGATCCAAAAGGATCACATCAGGCCAAGCTCTTTACCCTGTGGTAGCCCAATTATCTTAGTACCAAAGAAACATGGAACATAGAGGCTTTGCATTAACTATTGAGCCTTGAATAAAATAACTGTGAAGAATCGCTACCCTCTCCCCAAGATTGATGACCCACTAGACCAACTCTGTGGTGCAAAGTTATTCCCCAAAATTGATCTCAAATCTAGCTATCACCAAATTCCCATCAATCCCACTGATGTCTGGAAGTCTGCATTCAAATCTAAGGAGGGGCTCTTTAAATGGTTGGTTATGCCTTTTGGCTTAACTAAATCACTGGCAACCTTCATGAGGATGATGGATGACATCTTATGACCCTTCACCAACTCATTCATGGTTGTCTACTTGGATGACATACTCATCTCTAGCAGAACATGGGAGGAACATTTGTAACATGTTTGTAAGGTGCTTCAAAATATTTGAGAGCACAAGTTGTATGTAAATCTTGACAAATGCACATTCAGGATGACAATAATTTAGTACCTTAGGTACATTATGAATGAAGAAGGGCTCCATGTTGATCCAAAAAAGATTTAGGTTATTCAAGAATGGTCCACACTAAGGACCCTCACATAACTTCATAGCTTCTTGGGGCTTACAAATTTCTTCCATAGGTTTGTTCTTGGATTTTCACATGTTTCTTGGTCACTAACCCAAGTGACTAACGGAGGAGCTAAAGTTACATTTTAGTGGGATGAAATACGACAAATGGAATTTGAGAATTTGAATAATAGACTTTACTCATCCCTTATTCTTACCTTTCCATATTTTCATCAACCTTTTGAGTTGATGACATATGCATCTAAATATGCCATGGTAGCTGTCATCATGCAACATGGCCATCTTGTTGCATATCATAGTGAAACTTTCAATGACATAGTTAGGAAATATCCAACATATGATAAGAATCTCTACGCCATTGTGTAAGCCTACAAATAATGGAAACACTACATCTTGGGGAAAGAGACAGTCATCCAAACTAACCACAGACCATTGGAATTCATCCAGACATAGAGAAAACTATGAAATGAGAGGCACCAAAAGTGGGCCACATATCTTCAACAATTTCATATAATCATCAAAACAAAATGGGAGCTTAAATACAGGTGTAGATTATCTGAGCCACCCACCAATTAGTGCACTCACAATAGTTCTTGACCTATGCGAATATGAGACTGCCACTTGGGGTGCTCTATAAGAAGTAGATCCTACCTTTGATGATACATATCAGGTGCTTAAAAAAGGTAAACATGTTTTTGATTTCTATTTTCAAGATAATGTCCTATATCATATGGGGCACACCTATGTTCTAGATGTAGAGTAATAAAAGGTGATATGGGAAGCACATTTTAGTAGGACAATTAGACATTTGGTATAGAAAAGACATTGGTAGTTTCTCAAAAAAACTTCTACTGAAACCATCTATGAAAGGATGTGGAAAGATATCTAAAATATTACACCCCATGTGTAATAGCTAAGCCAACAAATAAGAAGCAAGGATTTTACATGCCATTCCCAAAACCTACCAGGCCTTGGGAATCTATCTCAATGGATTTTCTCTCAGGTTTGCCCACTTCAAAACATGGTAAGGACTGTATTTTTGTGGTAGTTGATCATTTTTCAAAAATGGCTATCATGATTTCTTGTAAGAAAAATATATCTATTGAAGAAACTACTCAACTATATTTTAGTCATGTATGGCTCCATTTTGGTCTCCCCAAGTCCATTGTCTCAGATCGAGATAGTAGGTTCGTAAGCATCTTTTGGTCCACTCTATGGAAGATGATGGATACCAAGTTAATGAAGTCCACATCTTTCCATCCATAGACTGATGGTCAGATAGTGGTGGTAAAGCACTTGATTGTTCACTTGATTCAGATGTATCACTCTAAATATCCATGCACATGGGATGAGGGGCTTATTTTCATACAACATGGATACAATCGGGCCTTGTATAGCTCAACCAAGCACAGTCCATTCCAAGTATGCTTTAGGTTATAACCCATGGCACCAATTGATATAGCCATTCCATTCTCCACCATGTAATAAACACCTCATGGAATATCTGAGCCAACAAAAGTAAAAAAGTTCATTGAATAAATGCTACACAACCAACAGCAAGTTCATGACATCCTAGAGAAGATGAATCAGAAGTATAAGCAATGCCATGATAAACATAGGATTGCACACCATTTTGCTATGGGTGACAACTTTTGGTTTCTACTTTAAAAGGAATGACTTGCAAGCCCACAAAGAAAATTTTAGCCTTTGGAATATGGTCCCTACACCATCACCATAAAAGTTGGAGAAAATGCTTTTGAGTTTAACCTACTAGTCTACCTTGGTCTACATCCAAATTCAATGTGGAGCTCCTCAAACCATATCATCCACCTCTATTGGACACTTTAGTTATATCATAACAACTAGATATTGATGATATTGATCCATAGAGTTTTTCTCTAGTGGAGGAGGATTAGATTATGGACACCTGGATGAAGACAATAAGAGGATGCTCTATTCTGCTTTATCAAGTGGTCAATAGGGGCCAGCTTAGCCACCAAGGTGAGAGGATCATAGAGAATCAAATCAAGACACAACTACCATAACTAATGAGGAACATTTATTCAATGGGGACCATTGCTTTTCAAGGAGGGAGGAATGATTTGGGCAATAATTTAGGTGACAATTTGGGTGATAGTTCCACCCTAATTGATGATGAAACTTCTGGGAGCCATAACTTTTGCACCATAGCTCCAATTGAATCATCGTTTGAACTGTTGGAAAGATAAGAATGAGGAGAATGTGGTGAGATGGAATTGAGATCTTATCAATTAAGTTTGACCCCAAAAAACTCAATGTAAGTGCCCCAAATTTCAATTTTAGTAGTGCGATCTAAAAATAGTAAGTTTCTAAAAATAGTAATTCCTCAAATTCTATATTATTTTAAAGCATGGAATTCAAACCACTTAATCTCCCTCAAGATTCATGACCTTCCAAATCCTCCCCCTTCTTTAAAAATGGGTATAAATGAAGATGGAACCCAAAATGGAAAATCAGATATCTCTTCCCAGAGATAAGCATATAGTTATATTGTGATCTTGAGTAATAATACATCTCTTCTTTGAGAATTCATTATTACTATGTTATTTCTATGTTCTTGAAATATTTATCAACCAGAACTTCTAAGTTTTATATTAGAGTTATAAGATGTATGGGTTACCAAAGTTTTGAAAGATCAAAAATTGGTCTAGAAGTGTGTGATGGTTGTCTCTAAGTGTGTAAGAAGTTTTAGAGGTGGGTATTGACCAGAAGGAGGTTTATTGACTCTATTTGTTTTGAGATTCTAGATTTCTAGGTTATGATATAAAATTGGTTTGACTTATGAGTTGAGGTCTAATGATTCTTAATAGGTTTAATGGGTGAAATGGGTTATGAAATCAAACTTCACATAGAGTTGGAGGTTTGTGTTTTTCAAATTATTCAATTTTTTCTCAATATGGAGGCCTAATTGGCTAGTAAGTTTCTAAAGGAAGTATTCCTACTAAAATTTGTGAGCTCTAAAAGTTCTAGGTAGGGATAGAAGGAGTCTAGATAGGCCTAGTGTTAATATTTTATGTTTTTGCTTAGTTTCTCCAAAAGAGCAAGGTATGCGTATTTTAAGGTAAGTCATCAGGTTGGTTTAGAGCATGTTTCCTATTTGATGAGTGGCATGAATTTATATTGGTGGTCCTTGAGGTGGCCTAAGAGATAAAGTTAGTAAACCTATGTGGTGGTTCTTTATGGTGTGTGGAGATCTGAAGATGCTCAAGAGGTGCAATGGCTCAGAGATCTTAGGTGGAGTCCCTATCATTATTCTCAAGGAGATTTTAATCAATTTTTTTGGTGTTCATATGTGTTTAGTCCTCATTGATAGTAGTTAATGATAAAACAATAATATATCCATAGTGCATGGTTGAGAAGTACAAGGTGATATGCATAGATTTAAGGGGAGATAACTTAGATAGATTGAGTGGTTTGAGGAGCTATACATGATGTGAGGGGAAGCATATGTGAGATTATTTAATCATATTGAAGATGTGGTGATATCTACTAAAGTTGAAAACTCAATAAAGTTGATATGATTACTTGATCAAACCTATTCATAATTGTGTAAAATATGCTTACTTTTCATGCATAAACAAAGGGAGCTTGTGAGTTCTATAGGTAAATAGATCCAAGGATTACAATGGCCCAATTTCAAATTGAGTTATGTCAAATAATAGATGACATGTGATGGATCATGATTTTAGGGGGAGATTTATAATCTCTATGAGTAATTTGTCAAGTCCAAGGATCAGAGTTGTCTATGTTAATTTTGATGCATGTCAAAGGGGCAGTAATTATTTCATATGAGGTATGTAAGTATCTTGAGCACTTAAAAGTATATTTAAATAAACTTATGATGTTAAGAGGGGATTGGTGGATATTTAGTCCACTTTGACATTAATGGAAAAGGGGGAGAAGGAAAAGAGTAGGTTTCCATCAATGACAAAGGGGGAAACTACTTGAAAGTGTTGTCTTTAATGTCAAATATTGATGTCATGTATGCATTGATGTCAAAGGTAATGACAAAGTGGTGATGTCATGATGATGATGATGATTTTGAGCCTAAAGTTGTGCAAGATAGGATATAGATGAATATGAACTAAGGTAAGTATTATTTGAGCCTTATCATATTATATCTAGCATGTTGATGTGGTTTTAGGTCAAGAAGAGAAGACAAGCATGTGAATAGTGTGTTGGTGTAAACTTGGTATCCTAGTATGTAAGCATGAATCCTTAATGTATGCTTAGATAGGAATTTGATGAATGTTATGGATGATAATATCATGTTTGTGGGTCCTATTAAAGGTCAAGGATGATTAGATATCTTGTGTAATTGCACGGTATTCATCTAGTTATTTAATATGTTCATTTTGGATTAATAGGTTCTATGACAAAAAAATATGATTAGGGAGATTTACGACATCACCATTACCACATATAGATGAGTTAGGGGGGTTGTTCATATGGGTGTGATAAAATTAGTCCAAAGTTGTTGTGGTTAATTTTTTAGGTCATGAGGTTAGGAAAAGCTAAAGATATGTGGGTGCAAATTTGGCATCTTTGACATAAGTTCACCAAGTTTCTATACTTAGCTAGACCATCATTGCACATCATTCAGGTATATATGAACTAACATGTTTTTGCATTTAATGAAGGTACTCAAAAATCCAAATAAGTTTAAAGGTTTTCATGGATATTTTTTATATAGTGCAAAGAAGTTACCCTAAATATTTGGAGTCCTGAAGTGTTTTCTAACTTGAGATATAAATCTTCAAAGTTGCACTTGTAGAACGTGATGAACTAGAGACTGTCAGGTTAAGCTACATAAAAGTCTAAGTTAATCTAGTTAGTATATATAATGGTGCATGTTAAATCATATATCTTGATCCAAAAGCATGAGTAAAAGTTAATATGCCAAAGATAAATGTGTGAGTGACATGTGTCACATTCATGGAGCCTAGATAGAAGATCAATGATTTGTGGGCATTCAGACTATCCAAAGATTGATAGTGTGAGACAAAGTAAAAGAGTTAAATATGTAAAAGTAATTTAGAGATACCAAGTGGAATAATTGTATGAGATTTGAGATTATATCAATAATGAGCATTGAAAGATAAAGACCTAGTTAATCTATAGAGATTGATGGAGTGTGTTTGTTCCAAATTATTAGGAAGCAACAAGATGATGATAAGTGCTCCATGTTTAAAAATAATCAAAGGTAAATATTAAGATAATTTCAAGCGAGATAAATGATGTGTATTATTTAAATCTATGAAAAAACATGAGATTTTGACAAAGTTTTTAAATTTTAAGAGTTTCTTAGTGATCATTGGAATTCAAATATTTAAATTTGCAAGGGAAGACCAGTCTGTAGTTTTTGTGCTATAACTTTTGATATATACATAATTTGACCATGGTACAAAAGGAAAATTTATAGAGGAATTACTTTTGCATATAGATAACCTAGTTAAGAGGTCTAATTATTTTCATATTCAAATATATGGATCTCCAAATTTGACTATGTGTTTGACCATGTTCTATAAGTGACCCAAAAAAGATATTTGAGTTATTCTAATGGTATTTGGATGTTTCAAGAGGACTGAGCTATAGGAGAGTTTTTTAAAATCCATGAGGATCATTTGTATTTATTTTATAGGTTTGAACAATCCATATTTAGTTAAAAAAATGATTATAAGTTGACTATTTGTTCATTTTTGGTGATCAAATGCAAATAATGTTATTTGGGCTAATTATGCTATAGCAAAAGGGTGTTGTGATGTATGTTGTCACTTAATGAGGACTTATAATTTATGTTTCATGGATATATGTATGTTAAAGTTTTATTTTGTTATTAATGTTATTGGAGAGGTGTCAAAGAGATGGATGGGTCTCCATGAGACCTATAAGAGCTAATGAGGCCTAGTTAAAATGCATAACTGCTTAATTATGACCCATGGATGCTATGGTCAACATGTGAATATGTAATTGAGATATATAAATGTATTAAACATTATGATAATCATTGTTTCCAACCAAGAGCATGATATTCTTGATGGATCTATAAAAGGTGAAATAAAAGGTGGTGATTTCTAGACTTGTAAGAAGAGGTGGTGTGAGAGTTGTGGATTGAAGGAAAACATGTGTGATCAATGGATGGGTTGTAGAGTAGATCAGGTTGATGACTATTTGTATGACCTACAAGTCATATTTTTGATGTCAATAATAGTGATCTTAAAGTTTTAAATATTGAGCATGAGCAAAGAGGTCTAGAGTGATCCAAAAGGATGTTTTCGATGCCTTATGTGTGTGTGAAGGATATATGATTTATGAGTAAGATTGGTGGTTAATTTGAGAGGGATGAGCTTAGAGATGATTTGGATAGGTTTAATATTCCTTCACATAATTTTGGCATGGTGAGCACAAATATTGTAGATGACTATATGGATCTTCAACAATGATATACAAACTTGCATGAGGAGCATGGTTGGTTGTTGGAGTGGGATAATCAGCACAAGAGGCATTTGAGAGCTTGAGGAGATACAAGGTCATCAAGTTCTAGACATGATTATGGGACTATCACTAGAGGAGAGAGTGAGATTGAGAGTGAGGGCATGATTTCCATTCATGATTGATTGTACTTTGACATGATGTATATTTTTAAAAACTTCATGGTATATATATAGATGTTGGTTTGATTTTAAACTCATGTGTATTCATGTTATGGATTTTGGAATATGTTGGTATATTTATTGTAAGTGGTTGATTTTAGAAATGGTTGATCTATTATTGATTTTGAATTTGCATGTGCTTGGTAAATGGTACTTAGGATATGGGTTTTGATGTTTTGATATGTTTGGATGTGATGTTTTGTTAATTGTGATGCTAGGATTATTGATTTTGAATTATAATCATACGTAAGCAAAAAAAAATTTGTTGTGTTAATTGGTAAACTATTTGGATAAATTTGAGTCAGTTTGTGGGATTGGTGAATTAAGATTTAGATATGTTTGATTTGATTTGAGTGGAAAAGTGTTTGGATTAGTTTGATTTGGTAATATTTGGACTTTGATAGTTTTATTCTAGCTAAGGATGGCTATCTAGAATTAGGAATGTTAGTTTTTAGTAGGAGGGGAAAGTAAG
This sequence comes from Torreya grandis, assembly GCA_037957365.1. Taxonomy (NCBI): domain Eukaryota; kingdom Viridiplantae; phylum Streptophyta; class Pinopsida; order Cupressales; family Taxaceae; genus Torreya; species Torreya grandis. The sequence goes on from JARHVA010003301.1 coordinate 812,209, forward strand.
ATAAGACTATGTGCATATTACTTCCCCAAAAGTTGCTCAAGAATATAAAGGTCAGCTAGACCTTTGTCTTCATCATTGCCATGTTATGTGAAGTTATGAACTAATGCTGAAAGGAATGTATGTTGTATCACACTATGTTATATCACTATTTAAACCCTATCGATCACATGAATAAGTGCGTATACTAATCATGTTGTGTAGGAATGTGCTCTATAGCTGATATTATCTATTAGGAAGAAGGGTCATCTATTTGTAACCAAACACCCTATGGCCTCTACTATGATGTATATGACTGAGTAATATATTAAAATAGAACTAAAAATTGTATTGAGGGATCATTTAATATTAATCTTAAGGGGTTGTTATGTGAGATATGACCCTACAAACTTAGTTGGAATGAATATTTCTTTGGAATAGTATTACTCTAAACTTTGGGTTCAAATAGTCTTAATCATAGTAGATTCTTATGTGGGATAGGACCCTAGAAACTTGAATATAATGAATATCTCTCTGGAATAGTAATTTACTATGATGCATGTGATTCTATTGGATATATATATGGAATTGCACTATGTATTCAATGGACTACATTGTTATATGTGGACTATTTTTGTTGTACTAGTTTATAAACCTTCTAAATGGTTGCAATAGAAGAGCATTTGAGATTCTATCTTAAAGCTTCCATTTCACTCATAATGAGTGACCAATGATTCTTTTAAAGGAATGTCTTGGGATGACTCAATCATAGAGGAATGAAGTCTAGGTTCCATAATGGAGAAAATATCTATACCCCCTATTTGAATTCTATGATACCATTATTGACACATCTAGTTATGTAATCTTTGAGTCTAAAATATTCACTATATCTGTGTCCATAGATACAATGATAGTTGTGAAAAGGCTAGTGTGGCTATATATGTAAGAGATATGGATCTCATCAATGATTAGAAGGTAATGTGATTAACCTCTTATCTAGTAGTGTTGATAATATGGTAGATGGGATATCCCACTCTGAATCATACTATAGTGGTTCTTTACTATGGTTCTCTATTGTGCATACTATAGGTTGTGTTCTAAAAATTTGCTCTTTGTTTTTGCCTAGTTGATTTTTTGGTTGTGGTCTCCTATCTTGTCTAAGACATGGTGGATGATGAGTGGTAGGAGTTGTATCTAAAGATGTTTTTGTGAATTCTAGAGTGATATAATCAACTTAATCTACCTCAATTAATTCCAATTTATTTTACAAAGATAGAACTATGTAACATAAATGTTTAAAACAAGGCTCTATCTGATATAGTATATGCTCAAGGATAGGTTGGTGAAGTCCCTTGATGAAGATATGCTAAATCTCTAGATCTACTAATTTATATATCAATATTAACATAAGAGCCTTGAATGTTAAGATATACTCACTAACTATCTTTGAAGCATTTTGATGTAATGTGGTATGTTTTTCATATGTAACATGAGGGCCTATGTTTATGATGTAGGTCTTGAGAAATACCTCCTCTAAGTCATCATATGCGTAAAATGAATCTATGAGGAGTAAATTAAAGAACCAATTCTATGGTTCCCCTATTAATTATTGTAAAATAACCTTACAACACTGTTGACTATGTAAGAGAGAGAAATATATATATATATATATATATATATATATATATATATATATATATATATATATATACATACATACATATATACTAGCTAGATAGACAACTAGTAAACTACATAATAATGAAATAGAAGATTGAAACAGAGGAGAAAGAGTATGGTTGGGATATCACAAGTTTGCATATATTAAAATATAGAAAAAATCCTTGTACATAATTAGAAAAATACAACTGTTGTCATTACAAAAAATTAACATACTAAAAACATCAAAAACTTTCCTTGCTCTTAGTTGACTATCTGGCTACTACCAGCAACCAATTTCCTCTACTTATTTTCACTTCCCCTAATTATTGCTCTATCTTTTTGTAGACTATTATTTCTCTCTCTCTCTCTCTCTCTCTCTCTCTCTCTCTCTCTCTCTCTCTCTCTCTCTCTCTCTCTCTCTCTCTCTCTCTCTCTCTCTCTCTCTCTCTCTCGCGTGCGCGCTATGGGTTGTTGTGTTGTAGGCTGATGCTATGTTGAATATTTTTTCTTTTCCTATATTATGCTACTATATTCTCTCTCCTCATTGCTATGTTGAATAACATATTATACTCACTTTTATCTATACTACTGGTATGTTCATTTTCACCTACCTACTTCACCCCCCAAAAAAAACAAAATGTTCTCCAAATTTGAAATTTGAAAAAACTAAATTTAATTTTGTTGGTGGTACCATATGCCATGTTTTAGAGGTGGTTAGGTTAGGTAGGAAGAAATAAAATGATATTTTAACACTCCCCCTTATTTTTGACCTTCTTACCATGGTCAATTTGACTTTTCTCAGTCTCTAAAACCTTTTTATAACTTATCTTTAACTTACCAAATGCTTATGCATCCTTTTTAGGCATGTTCAGAGGTTCAAAATTGAAGTTCATAGCTCTACTGATGGAGTCCTTAGTTTTTCTAATGGAGTACATATATTTTATATAGGAGTCTATAGTTCTGATGGAGTCTATAAATTTTCTATAACACTTTGTAGTTGGATTGATGGAGTCCATAGATGGAATATTTGATTCCATAGATTTATTGTAGCAATCTAAAGCTAAACTAATGGAATCCATAGATGGATTGATAAAGCTCATAGATGTGTTGTAGTAGTTTATAGCTAGACTAATGGAGTTAATAGATGTGTTGTAATAGTCTATATCTAGACTGATGGAGTCTATAAATGGATTGATGGAGTATGTATCTCTATTATAAGACTCCAAATCTACCATAACACCATGTAGGCCTAATGATATTGCATTTATGACCCCTAACCTTCCTTGTAAGTACATAAAAGTGTCATTTGGTAATGGATTGATAAAAATACCAGCTAGTTGTTGATCAAACTTACAAAAACTAAGCTCTATGACATGATTTTCAACTAACTCATGAATAAAGTGATACTTGATTGCAATGTGTTTGCTCCTACCATGGAATGTAGGGTTATTTGACAATGTTATGGAAGATACATTATCATAATAGACCATATAAGCTCCTATTTTCTCCTCATGCAAATCAAAAATTATCCTTCTCAACCATATAGCTTGACATGCTACTACAATTTAGAAAGTGACACTATCAGTTGTTTCTTTAAAATCCAAGATATGGATCCTAACCCAAGATGAAATACATATCTAGAGGTGCTCTTTCATTAATCAAGGCTACCTTCCCAGTCATTATCCATGAAGCCAACAAGTTGAAACTCATCTACTGCTACATACAAAATGCCATAATATCTTGTTCCATTTATATACCTCAATATCCGCTTGCCTACTTGCCAATGTGTCTCTTTTAACATCTCCATGAATCTTGATATAAGGTTGGCTACATATATGATATATAATCTTGTTGTATTCAAATACATTAGGTTTCTCACTAGACTCTTATAGTGTGTGGGTTTTACTTTATTGCTATAATCATCTTTACATAACTTAAGGCTTGTCTCAGCTAGAGTGCATATAGGCTTTCTATCTAGCATCTTAAACCTTTCCAAAACCTCCTTTGTATACTTAGATTGGCATATGAATATGCCTTCATCTATTTTCTTGAATCTTATGCCAAGAAAGTACTTCAAGAAGCCCAAATTAGTCATTTCAAACTCATTTTTCATGGCTATTTTGAAATTTTCAATGGACTAATTTGCATTATCGATGAATATAAGAACATACACATACAATAAAAAAATCAAAATAATCCTTACATGATTTGATGTATAGTTTTGGCTCACTTTCACTCTTTCTAAAATTATTTCTCAACAAATATGAGTTTATATGGCTATACCATGCTATAAAGGCTTGCTTGAGCCCATACAATGCCTTTTTCAGCCTATACACTTTGTTCTCATGCTTGAGAATCTCATATCCAAGTGGTCATCCCATTTAGACCTCTTATTTAAGAAATACATTCAAGAATTCCAACTTCACATCCATTTTATGAACCTTCCTCTTGTGTTGGGTAGTAATGGTTATGATTATCCTTATAGTTTCAAGCCTGGTCATGGGTGTAAATGTTTCCTTGTAATCACGTTTGGGCTTTTGCTTGTATCCCTTCACCACTAGCCTTGCCTTATGCCTCTCTATCTTTCCTTTGAGATTAGTTTTTGTCTTTTATACCCTATGACTTTTTTTCCCTTTGGTAGGTCAACTAACTCCCATGTATCATTTCTCTCTATGACATGCATTTCTTCATCTATAGCCTCACACAACTTGCTATCCTTCACTACTTCTTCAATGTAGATTATATTAGTTGATAGAAAGAGTTCATAATTCATTGTTTCGTCCTCATTTTTCTCATACCTTGAATTCTCAAAAACTTATTTCAAGATTATTATCCTTACTTGATGTTGACTTGAGTTGGAGGAAGAGGACGTAGACTCTTGAATAGCTCCTTGACCTCCATAATGGTTGCTACCATTAGATGAATGAGACCTATGTGAAATAGGGGTATATGTTGGTGTATTTTTAGATATAACACCTACTATTTTAGTTTTAATGAAGGGTCCATCAGCCCTTCTTTCAATATGCTCTTACCCTTGTCTCTCTTCCCAAGATTCATGCTCAATGAATTGAACACCCTGATTGATTATGAGATATTTGGTGATGGGATTGTATAGATAGTATGCCTCTAATTGGTCACTATACCCTATGAAAATACACTTCTCACCTTTGTCATCCCATTTCATTCTTCTTTTCTTGGGCACATGTGTATATCCTACACATCTGAACACTCTGAGGTGTTCAACACTTGGCTTTTCATTGCTCCATGATTCTTGAGGGTTTACATCCATTACACTCTTCATTAGAAAAATGTTCAACAAGTACATGGCTATTACTATAGCTTCAACCCAAAAATCATTAGGCAAACCTTTTGCCTTTAACATGTTCCTTGCCATTTATTGGATGGTCTTATTCTTCCTCTTAGACACACCATTTTGATTCAGTGTATACCTAGTTGTAAATTATTTATTTATGCCATGATCCTTAAAAAAATTCATGAAATCATTAGAGATATACTCTCCCCCTCTATCTATCCTCAAAATCTTGATGTAGTGGCCACTTTGCTTCTTAACCATGGCCTTGAAATACTTGAAGGTCTCAAATGCTTCTGATTTATTCTTCAAGAAATACACCCATATCTTCTAGCTATAATCATTTATGAATGTCATGAAATAGACATTCTTGGATAGGGAGGGAATCTTCATTAGACCACACAAATCTGAATGGATCAATTATAATTGATATCTAGCTCTCCATACCTTACCCATGGGAAATGCACTCCTATGTTGCTTCCCTAATATGAATCCTTCACACACCTTGTCTATTCTATAAGGGGAAATCCCTTCACCATGTGATTCTTATGAAGAAGGTTCAACCCTCTAAATCTTAGATTCCTATACCTAAGATGCCAAAGAGTAGGTTCATCTACCATCATTATTTTGAACACTATTGGAAGCTCACTTTGCATTCTCAATGGAAATATTTGATTGCTTGTCATCTTGATTGATTTTATCTTCTTATTATAGCCACCTATCAAAGATGATACACTCACCATTCTCAAATCTAACCTTGTACCCCTTTAGTACAAGATGCCCTATGTTGAAAAGGTTATGTTTCAACTCAAGTACATAGCAAACATCATAAATTTGCCTTTTATCACCTTGCTTAGTGCATATTGAAATGCTAACCTTACCCATGATGGGAACCTTATCATTATTTCCCATATTCACCTTTGATTTTATTATCTCATATATGTTTTTGAACATCTCTTTGTTCCCACTCATGTGGTTGCTATAACTACTATCCAAATACCATGTCTCCTTGTAACTTTGTTCAGCAATATTGCATGTTATAAACAAGCTTCCTCCTTTTTCATTCCTATTTAGTTCAGCCTCTTGTGTATAAGTGAAATTATAATTCTACTTATTCATGTCATAATTCTTCTTTCTACACTCACTAGCATAATTTCCATACCTCTTGCAATAATAACATTAGATGGTAGACTTATCATACCTTTGTGTATATCCACCTCTAGAAGTGCTACTGCTCCTTCCTCTTCTTTTTCCATGTGACTCTTGATGGCTATGCCTTACACCTTCTTGAATACTACCATTTCTTCCTTTTATTCTATTGGTTGATCCTCTCCCCATTCCATTCACATTGACATTGGTCTTGAATTCTTACTCATGGGAGGAGGTGGCTGACCTATTCAACCTTTGTTCATGGGTTTGTAACGAACCCATTAGCTCATCAACTATCATTTGCCTTAAATCCTTTGACTATTCTATAGCAACCAATATAGGGTTAAATCTAATTGGAAGGCTCCTCAACACCTTCTCAATGATCATATGGTCTTCAAGGGTATCACCAGATGTATTTATTTGATTTACTATGTTCATAGTTCTTGTGAAGAAGTCATTTATTGACTCATTCTCCTTCATTTTTAGGGTCTCAAAGTCTATTCTTAAGAGTTAAAACTTGACATGTTTCACCTTGTCTCTCCCTTGATATCCATTTTTTAAGATATCCCATGCTTGCTTAGAATGGCCAACTGCTATTATCCTAGGAAAGATTGAGTTAGCCAAAGCTATTTGTATGTAGTTGAGTGATATGGCATCTTTCCTATAATTATCATTTAACACATTCTTTTATTCTTAGGTCAAAGCATTGAAGGTAGCCATGTTTGCTACCTCATTATACCCAGCTTCAACCAACTCCTATAGCTCTTGAGAGTTGAATATTGTCTTTATTTTGATGGTCCACACACCATAGTTTTTCCCATCAAACATGGGGGGATACTGCCAAGACTCTGAACTTCTTATTGCCATGTGTAAATACACTCACAACTTAGCTACCTTTCACAAATGTCTCTAATACCAATTTTTAGGAAATAACCTTATAACATTATTGGCTATGTAAGAGAGAGAAATTATATATATATATATATATATATATATATATATATATATATATATGCATGCCTAGATGGGCAGCTAATAAACAACACAACAATGAAATAAAATATTGAAATAGGAGAGAAAGAGTATGGCTAGAATATCACAAGTTTACATAGATTAAAATTTGGAATAAAATCATTTTACATAATTATAAAAATGTAGTTGTTTTTATTACAAAAAATTAACATACTAAAAACATCAAACACTTTCCTTGCTCTTGGTTAACTATTTGATTATTGTTAGCAACCAATTTCCTCTACTTATTTTCACTTCCCCTAAATACTACTCTCTCTCTCTCTCTCTCTCTCTCAACACAACAATGAAATAAAATATTGAAATAGGGGAGAAAGAGTATGGCTAGAATATCACAAGTTTTCATAGGTTAAAATTTGGAATAAAATCATTTTACATAATTATAAAAATGTAGTTGTTTTTATTACAAAAAATTAACATACTAAAAACATCAAAAACTTTCCTTGCTCTTGGTTGAATATTTGATTGTTATTAGCAACCAATTTCTTCTACTTATTTTCACTTCCCCTAAATACTTCTCTCTCTCTCTCTCTCTCTCTCTCTCTCTCTCTCTCTCTCTCTCTCTCTCTCTCTCTCTCTCTCTCTCTCTCTCTCTCTCTCTCTCTCTCTCTCTCTCTCTCTCTCTCTCTCTATGGGTTGTGTCGTAGGCTACTACTACCTTGAATATTTTCTACTACCCTATCTTTTACTACTCTATTCTCTCTCCTCATTGCTACATTAAATAACATTTGTTTCTCACTTTTCTCTATACTATTGTTGTGTTCATTTTCACCTACCTATTTTCTCCCCCCAAAAATGTCCTCCAAAATTGGAGTTTTTAAAAAACTACATTTAATTTTGTTGGTGGTAGCATATGCCATGTTTTAGAGTTGGTTGGTTTAGGCAAGAAGAAATAAAATAATTTTTAACACTAATGTATATTGAAACTGTTAGGTTGTGGAGCTAAAAGCTTCAACCTTTGCAAACTGAGGAACAGATGGTTGCTGAGTTCTACAAGAACCAGTGTCGGCAGCAGGACCGATGTCAGCAGAGACCAGCACAGATGGCCACCGGCGATGGCAGAAAGTCGGCCGACGTCGGCAGAACTAGACAAGCAGGGACCGACGTCAGTCGCCTGTGTGTTCCAGAACTGCTCGTTTCACAGACAGTTAGTTAAGTGAACGAAGAGTTTGCATGTTGAGACCAGTTAGAGTCTTGGGCTGCGAGGACAATTGTCTAAATTAAGATTCTAAGTTATTGTTTGAGTTAGGGATCTATTTATAGACCCATTGGCATGTATTGTATAAGGCATGAGATAGAAAGGAAGAGTTCCTTCTAGTTGTAAGATCTGTGAGTTGTAGGTTATTGCAAGCTCATTGGGGATCTACATGTAAGTTTGGTCTTTGAATTGCAGGTTGCAAGTTCATGAGAGATCAACTTGAAGTGCTATAGAGTGCTTGATGTACCGACAGGGTTATTACTGACTGGTTGGTGAGGTGAACACCAATTCTGTGTGTGAGTTGGTTGTTGGGACCGTTTTTGTGTAGGAGAGTGTGTGTGAGAAGAATTACTGTACACTTGAGGTGTGGCGAATCTCTGTAAGGTGAAAGAGTGTGGCAGCTCTTTGTTGTATTCTTTTCTGTTAGTGTTAATACAAGATAGTGTATTGTCTCTCATATTCTGTGCTATTGGTGAATTCTAGTTACTTGTGTTTCTGGTTATTTCTGCATATTCAATTGCTTATATTTGGTAATCATACTGTGCTCTTTTTGAGGAGCAAGATCCTAGGAGGTGGAATTAGAACAGGTGTGTTTGTTCTTGGATTTATCTTCCATCTCCCCTCCCAACAAGTGGTATCAGAGCATGTTTGTTGTTCTAGATTCTTGACAATTGGTATCAGAGCTTTTGGTTGGGATACTAACAGATTGGTGTAGATCTGGGTAGTGTGTTTTGATTACAGGTTACTCACAGGGTTTCTGTTTGAGTGGGAGTTGAGCAATGTCATAAAATAGTCAACTACGAATGGAAAAGTTTAATGGCAAGAACTACCAATTATGGAGGATGTAGATTGAGGACTATCTGTATCAGAAAGATTTGTACTTACCGTTGGGTGGTGTTGCTAGCAAACCCGTGGATATGAAAGATGAAGAATGGGAGGTTCTTGATCAGAAGGCTCTGGGATCTATTAGATTGAGTCTTGAATCATCTGTGATTTCCAGCTTATCACAGTGTAAGACAACGGTGGAGTTGATGAAATCTTTGGCAAATTTGTATGAAAAACCCTCGGCTTCGAATAAGGTATTTCTTATGAAGCATTTATTTAATTTGCAAATGTTGGAAAGTGGATCTGTTCATAGCCATCTTAGTGATTTCCATGGTTTAGTAAACCAGTTAAGTTTAGTCAATATTGTATTTGATGATGAAATAAGAGCTCTCTCAATCTTGTGTTCATTACCTGAAAGTTGGGAAGGTTTGGTAATGGCAGTTTCTAATACTGTGTCTCCTTCAAAAGTCTTAAAAGTGGATGATATTGTGAGTCTGATCTTAAACGAAGAGATACGCAGGAAAAGCACAGGGGAATCATCTGGAGATGCTTTGAGTGTTGAAGGAAGAGGAAGGCCAAGAGAGAAGATAGAGCATGGGAGATCAAGGTCGAAGATGGGCAAGAGATCCAAGTCTAGGTATGGCAGAATAACCTGCTAGAAATGTGGAAAGCAAGGGCACTTAAAGAGAGATTGCAGATCGGGTATAGATCAGCATGAAGAACATGAAGAAGAAGCAGATGTTGCAGGTTACGTTGCACAAGATGCTCTGGTATGTTCTTTGGATAAAGTAGAATCTTGGGTATTAGATTTTGGTGCCTCTTTTCATGCATCCCCACATAGGGAATTTTTTCATGAGTATGTCCAGGGAGATTTTGGAGAAATTTGTGTAGGGGATGGTAAGCCTTGTCAGATTATTGGCAAAGGCAAAGTGAAGCTGAAACTACAGATAGGTAACACATGGGTGTTAAAGGAGGTCATGCACGTCCCAGTTCTGAAGCGGAATCTGATTTCTGTTAGAAGTTTGGGTGAAGAGGGTTGCACAGTAACTCTCACAGTGAACTCTTGGAAGGTTACCAAGGGTACACTTGTTATAGCTAGAGGTAAGAAAGTAGGTACGCTTTATCTATCTACTTGTCTTATTGATTCTCTTTCTGGGTTATCTACTTCAGCTGTAGATTCAGAGATATGGCTTGATAGGCTTGGTCACATAGATAAGAAGGAGATGTTGGTTCTTGAGTCAAAGGATATGCTTTCAGATTTAGAAGGCATGGATCGTGGTTATTGTATGTAGAAGAAGAAGGTGAGGTTTCTTAAGGAATCCGATGTTAGTGACAAGAACAGGAAAGCCTTGGTTTTCAAGGAGAAAGTGATGGACAGAGTTTAGCACAAGATGCAGAGGAATTCTGAGCAGAGCAAGGGTGATTTAGACAAGGGTTTGATCCAAAAGGAGCTCACGAGAAAAAGTCAGGTCTCACAAGAAAAACACAGAGACCGACGTCGGCTATGTGCAGCCCGACATCGGTGACTCGGGGCAGACAGAGACCGGCGTCAGCCAGGAAACCGACGTCAGCAGGGAGGCAGTCGCAGGGAACCGACATCGATCGGCTGTAGACTGAGATGTGACCGGCATCAGTCACTGAGATGAATTTTGGGTGGACAGCAAGCTGTCATGGAGTCTCAAGCGCCCATATGGAGGACTGAAGGTGTAAGTAAGTTCTTAAATTCATCATTTCCCTTCTTTACACTACTTGTTGCTCACTTATGGCATAGGACCAGGAAGTTATTGAAGAAGCAGAATAGGTAGATCCAAGAAACAGTGGGAGCTAGGCATGAATGAGGATGTGATTCCTTGGAGGAGAACCAAACAGGTGTTTTGGGTAGTGTTGCCAGCTGGAAGTAAGCACTGAGAGACGAATGGATGTTAAGGATGAAGAAGAGCGGAAATGGATACGTGAGATGGAAGATCAGGGTATTTGATCTTGTATTAGCTGCAGGGCAATGGAGGTTTGTTCATTGTGTTTCTCTTTACCAAGTTGGATAGTATTAGCTACACTATCCTATTTTATGTATGATGTGCTTGTTGCAGGGTTACATATACAGGTATTGCTGAACAAAAGGTAAAGCTAGTTCAGGTGTTTGTAATGGAGAATCTGGGAGCAGCAAGATTCTTTGGCATGAGTGTGTTCTAGAGACATGGAAGGTCATGTGTTGACTTTGTTTCAGGATGATTATGTGAAACCGGTTAGCACGCCGATGGTTAGACAATTCATAGAACAGGTGTCTTGATTCACATAATGAGGTTGAGTGCATGGTATGTACTAAACCTGAGTTTTCCCAAGCAGTGGGAGTTGTCACAAGTTAGGAGCCAATCCGGGAGAGAACCATTGGAGGGCAGTTCAGTGGATTCTTACAGGGACCAGCAGCAGGTGCACATGCTATGCAGGGTCAAGTTCTTTTTCTACATGGTCGTAGATGCGGATGTGGTAGGTAATTTGGATGACAGGTTTTGCACCACAGATTTTGTGGTGGTTGGTCTTCAAGGGTGATTTTGAATATGGATACATAGCCAAGGGAACAAACTAGACGGTGTACAGGTACAAGTATAGGTTGCAGCTGTTTATCTCCAAGTGGGAGATTGTTAGGTTATGGAGCTAAAAGCTTCAACCTTTGCAAACTGAGGAACAGATGGTTGTTGAGTTCTACAGGAACTGGCGTTGGCAGCAGGACCGACGTCGGTAGAGACCAGCGCAGATGGCCACCAGTGACGGCAGAAAGTCGGCCGACGTCGGCAGAACCAGACAAGCAGGGACCAATGTCGGTCACCTGTGTGTTCCAGAACTGCTCGTTTCACAGACAGTTAGTTAAGTGAACGAAGAGTTTGCATGTTGAGACCAATTAGAGTCTTGGGCTGCGAGGACAATTGTCTAAATTAAGAGTCTAAGTTATTGTTTGAGTTAGGGATCTATTTATAGACCCATTGGCATGTATTGTTTAAGGCATGAGATAGAAAGGAAGAGTTCCTTCTAGTTGTAAGATCTATGAGTTGCAGGTTGTTTCAAGCTCATTGGGGATCTACATGTAAGTTTGGTCTTTGAATTACAGGTTGCAGGTTCATGAGAGATCAGCTTGAAGTGCTATAGAGTGCTTGATGTACCAGCAGGGTTATTACTGACTGGTTGGTGAGGTGAACACCAATTCTGTGTGTGAGTTGGTTGTTGGGACTGTTTTTGTGTAGGAGAGTGTGTGTGAGAAGAATTACTGTAAACTTGAGGTGTGGCGAATCTCTATAAGGTGAAAGAGTGTGGCGGCTCTTTGTTGTATTCTTTTCTGTTAGTGTTAATACAAGATAGTGTATTGTCTCTCATATTCTGTGCTATTGGTGAATTCTAGTTACTTGTGTTTCTGGTTATTTCCGCATATTCAATTGCTTATATTTGGTAATCATATTGTGCTCTTTCTGAGGAGCAAGATCCTAGGAGGTGGAATTAGAACAGGTGTGTTTGTTCTTGGATTTATCTTCCATCTCCCCTCCCAACAAGTGGTATCAGAGCATGTTTGTTGTTCTAGATTCCTGACAGAAACAACTTGAGTAGAATAAAAGGGCTCACATGAGGTGGCAAAGCCTTCTAAAAAGATTAAATATGTATGACTGGATCTCTAGTTCCATCAAAGTGATGGAATGATGGTGTCTAGAAATGCTTAGGCAATGGAACTTTTATGAGTGTCTTTGGAATAAGGTTTCCATGTAGATCATTGGAATCCATTCAATATTTATAAGCTTTATTTTCCAAGGTAAGGAGATGTACTTGGTGTTTTAGTTCACCAAATAAATTCATAAAAGAGATGATCTCTTGGGATGGTACATTAGTATCTTGAAGTGGTTCATTTAATCATTGAATTTGATTATTAATTTTAACCATGAGAATGCTACATTTAGAAAGTGGATCATAAAGAGGGGTTGTGATCACTTGAACCTTTGGAGTAATGGTATCTTGGACGTTACTAGAGGGATGTGGGATACCATTATCTTTAGGTTAGGGGTGAGAACTAGGTTCTACCGTAGTGAGGGGTAGCTTGGGAGATTCATTGGTATAGTTATGTGTTAGTGAATCACATTTTAATTAAGTATAAGATGTGATGTTAATATTATCATATGCATCATTTGACATAGAATCATGAGTAAAAGTAGGAGTGATATTTTGACATGCATGAGATTTGAGAGGAGTGAGAGAAGGGTTAGAAGCATAATATGCATTTTCTTCTTCATTATATGCATAGTAGTCATCATTATTCAATGCATTGTCACAATCTACATTTTATTCATTTTAAATATAAGAATTTTAATTATTATTTTCATATTCACTTTCATTTTTACATTCATTTTCATGTTTACTATCATATTCATTATCACTTCCATCATTTCTGGGGAGAGGTGTAAGAGAAAAAATTAATTCTTTTCTAATATGTAATAAGTTATTATTGGAATTTGGAATATCATGTGTATAAATTCCATCCATGGATGGAGTATATGCATTTTATTCATTTTCAACATGTAAGTAAGAGTAGGAGACTTATCATTTGAACATTATTTTGAGAGAGAAGAGTTAGGAACACATAATGCATCATTTAAACTATGTTTTGATAAGTTGATTCTATTGCTTTTTTATTGTTTTATTTTGAACATATCAATAGCAAAAGGGAGAGAGAGATTAGGTTCACATGGAAGCAAATCATCACTAATAAGAGGTTCACTTGGAAGTGCAAGACTAGTTTTTGCATTTGGTGCATTGTGCCTAGGAGAATGAGGTGAGAAGTATCTTTACCATTTATAAAAACTATTTTCATTATAAGAAGGAATAAAAGAGATGAGTTTAAAAAATATATATTCTTATATTTGTGATTCACCCTCATCATTATGTATATCATCATATCCTTCATTACATCAATAGTCATTATCTTCACTATAAATGAAATCATTTTCTATAGTTTTGGCTAATGTACAATTTTGCAAATTTGTCCAATAATTGTCATAATTGTAAGAAAATTTTAAACATGGATCTATGGGATGAGAAGGAGGAATTGCCTTTGTAGCCATTTTATCACCAAAGATAATTTTGAAAATTACTATGCATCAAATAAATACACAAAGAACTACTAACATTGAATTTTGAAAATTACTTTTGATAACCCAAATAATTTGCAATGAATTCAAATTATTTTTCTAAAAATTTTAAGGGAGGGAAATTTGAGGTTTAAGGACCTATTTTTTAAATCTAGGGTTTTATAATTTTTGAAAATTATGTAATAATTTTAAATTCTATTTTTTTTTAAATATGATAAATGTACAAAAATTTAAACAAAAATTAGAATTTTAAAAATTATATTTTTTCACAATAAAATATTAATTTTAAAAATTTGAAATAATTTTTTACAAGGTAATTAATTTGCAAAAATTCTAAAATAGTTTTCTAAAATTGGCAAGGAGGAAAGGCTTGGGGTTTGATGACCTAGTTTTTAAATCTAGGGTTTTAAACTAGGGTTTTATTATTTTTTAAATTATGCAAAAAAATTAAATTCTAAAAATAGTTTTGAATAAGATAAATATGCAATAATAAAAACAAAATTTAGAATTTTAAAAAATAATTTTTTGCACAAGATAAGAAGGGAAAACCCTAGGTGTAGCTAGGGTTTTAAGTTTGTTTGAAGCAAGTCAGGTTTACCAAATATTTTATTGTTATAGTAAATTAGATTTTTAATTCCTAAATAAGAAGGGTATAAAATATGGGAAGAATTATGATTAATAATATTAAAATATAGGTTTATATCAATTTGATCAGATTAACTTGCATAAGGGAAAAGAAAACTTATTTGGAAAAATAATATGATTCAGATGAGTCGAGATCTAAGAACTCATACATTGGATTGAGACACAGTCTAGAACCTAAATTTTTCATTTTTTTATTGGAGAAGAGCATTATAAATAGGGAACCTCTGTGTTTGGCACTATAGTCCTTTCACAATGATATTTTCTTGAGGCTAAAATCTTTCTTAGTTCTATTTGTCTACTCAGTATGACCCTACATACCAAATTTTAGGGCTTGGGAGTCACTACAGCTCATTGTAGGTTTGTTTCAATCATCAATACCTGTATTTGTTTGCACACATGAAAATAAAAAATACATCAAAATCAAAAGGGGAAAAAATTTGGTTAGGGGAAGAATGATCACATAATAAAGAACCCATACTATTTTGATTATTGCCTACATTAACCCTCAAGCCAGGGTCTTAGATATAATGTAGTTATCCCTTAAGGAACATACATAATCAATGTGCACAATTGATTCAAGAATTAATTTCACCTAGACCCTTATTTTATCAAGCATGTAATTCTATGTGTGATGCAGAGAAGCTGAGTTATATTATTGACTAATTTTTATTATGTCTAATGTGCCAAAGTAGTAAGTGTTAGATATAAATACCTTGTGTAGTCCTTTATATAGGAGACTCATTATTTTTAATTTAGGAGAATTATTTACATTTATTTTACATTGGAAAAATTAAGAACAAATCAAAGAAGAAGGATAAGACTCATCCTATGGAAGAAACTGACCGTTAGGACCAAATTTGCACCTGGACATTAATGCTAGAAATTAGGCACCCTAGGTTTCAATGCTATAGTCCTATTTGGGTGTTGTTTTCCAAGGCATATGGGACCTATGGGGATTGGTCTGGTCCTAAAAGAGATACCTAGGTCTATAAGGGTTAAGTTTGAAAATCTATGAATGATTAGGGATAAGAAAAAATATGTCTAGGGAATGTAGTAAGACTAAGACCAATCAGACAAAAGGACATGGATAGATGTGAATAAAATATAATATTCTCCAGTCAGAGTCTTCTATGAAAATATTGTGAAAATACATGATACATGTGTTTTATTGACCAATTTAGGGTGTATACACATATCTTTCTCTATGAGATAGAAGAGTGCATGAGGCAAGTTGCCAATTGGCCATTAGCCTTTATGTATTCAATTTATTAATATTTTTCAGCCTCTTTGGCATGGTCTTTAATACACTAAAGGAATATATAAATAGAAAAATTATGAATCTAAATTTTCCTTACACTTCAAACATCTCAATCCTCTAATGAAACTCCTTAGCTACAAATTGATGTAATGATGTCTCAACCAAACATTATTATTTGACTTACATGGTACTTTGAATGGTATAACATTTCTCACCAGCTACAAGCTCCTCAAACTCATAAAGGATTTTTGTATAGTCCATAAAATATTGATCACTATATTCCATGAGGATACCTTATTCCGTCCTCTTGTGCTCTTGACCTTTGACTTTACGAAGTTCTTCAAGTTCTTGGAAAAACTCAATCTATTGTTGTCAATCATACTTGCTTTCTTTAACCTCAATAAACACAAACTCTTTAAGCTTATCTTCTTTACCATTTTCATGAATTCCATAGTCATCATAGGTTTCTTCATGATATTCCTCAATACATGGTTGTTTAATAAGAACCTTACATTTTTATTCAACAATATCCTCTTGCTTTCTTTCATGAACTAGATTCTCAAGACCTTCATACTCATTAAAAATATATAGATAGGTCTATCACATGCCTTAATCAAAATCCTTATGAATAGATAAAAATTCATCTATATCTAATTTTTCTTAACTCAAGAAGGCTACCTTGTGTCTTTCCTTACCAAGGGGAGTCCCTATATTGAGTTCTTATACATTGACACTTGTATTATCAACCTAATTAGCTACAAGTTGGGCTTTCTACTCTTTATTTGCCTCCCATATGATGGGTTCTCATGCAAGAGGGGATGAGGTGGGAGGGTGATGAATTAGTTAATGGTTTGGAGAGATATTAGGATGTGTGATAGAGGTATAATGAATGGGAATCAGAATGTAAGGAGAGACTTGAAATAAATCTTGGAGAGAAAGAAGATTTTACTAAGCTATAAAAACCTCATTTTCTTCAACCAGCTCATGATTTTCATTATCTTATTGAATCTCTTTTAAAGATGTAACTTTTTATTAAAAATTATCAATTAATATTCCTTTTCATTTTGAAACTCTTCTTGTATAAACTTAAAATATTGAAAAGCTATAGGTTTTTGAAGAAAAGGTAGGGTGGTTTGACCATACACAAAGTGTTCATTCTTGTCATCAAATTCTTGGTTCCAAGTTTGAAATTTGAGGCTAATAGGGTATTTCTATAATTAGAAAGGTTATTCATGATCACAAGGAATATGAGAGGAATAACATGGAACATAATAAGACTCTTGAGGATGGGATAGAGAGACATTGTCTTTAATCATATTTTCACCTTCTTCATATCCTTCATGAGGCCTTTCAATAGCTGCATGTTTGTTCCCAATCTCTTAGTTTTCCAACCTTGAAATTATATCAATACACCATTATATATAAAATTTAATTTAATCTGATTATTAATTAATGACGTGGGTATCTTCCTCTTAGACCAATCTCTACTTATTCATAAGGAAACAAATAGACCTCATTTTTTTGTGAAATGAATAGGGATCACATCAAGCTTTTGATCCCATTTTTTCATCAACATTTATGATTTTATAATCTCAGGAATAAGTTCCCATAAGGAATTATATTGAGGTGGAATTAATGTAGGATGAGGATAGGAGCTTTGGTATTGATCCTGAGGAGGTTGTATAGGAGTTTGATATGATGGATAGGGTTGTTGGGGAAGAATACCACCAATAATATGCCTCTTGAGAGTTTGTATTTATTATTTTATAAATGGAATCTAAATATCTTGGATTTATTCTTAAAGATCCTTAAAATTATCTCCTTAACAACCTTCTTCATAGCCTTCTTCACAAGACTGCTCAACAACTTCATTAATATATGGAAAAGGGATGGGCTGACTATAGGGTTGCCAAAAACTCTAATAGGGAGGTGTGTGGTAATAAATATCAACATATACATCAATATTAAATTTATTAGTCACATGAAACACTATAATTGATCAAAATATTTTCAATAAGTACCTGGTTTGCTTATCACCAAATGATTGCAATTATAGTCACCATTGGTGTTTGCTTGAATTCTTTTAAAAGATAATAGTAGGAAGAACACACCAGCAATTCTTATAATATTTTGGACCTTGGTCATAATGGTAATGACAAAAATATTATAGAAAAAATTTCACCCTAGGAGAGGGTGTTTAATCCTCTCACATATTTGGAAAACATGGGATTACCTCTAGGTATGTAGATTTCCTATAGTAAAGGTAAACCTCTAGGTTAAAGGTCTAGCTCCTTTGATTTATCTCTTAATCTCACACACTACACTACACTAGTCACTTGGGGGTGAAAATGGAATAAATCAATATAATGTAACATATAATAATGGAGTTTATACACCAAATATTAGTCCACAAACACACTTGCATATGCATTAAGAAAGAAGACTACCAAAACTGAACTTAACTCATTATCCTTTTAGCATAAGTATTTCTCATAGAGACAAATTTTTATGCACATATAGAGGTGAGTGGAAATAAGGTATGATAATAGAAAATACTAGTAATTATCACACTTCAATAAATACTTAATAAACATATACACTTTATGAGACCTGTTAGAAGAGGTATCACTTCCACAAAACATGAAAGAGTAGAATGAAAATAAGGAGAGCATATTCATCACTTAACCTCTAAGTAAATTAATTGACACACTTATGCAAGATATTTTTGAGATAAAATAAACTTAAAAATATTATTAAAACTAAAAACAAGGTTTCAAACCATCGGGGCTTTGCCATACTAGGTGTGTACTAGATACAAATGCCAAAATGGCTTACATAAATAGAGCATAGGACAAGAGAGAGAAGAAGATAAGTGGAATGGTCGCAAAGCCAATGGTTAAAATTTGAGATAAAGTTATAATACAAAATAATAAATTGGAAAAGATTATAGTAATTCCTCTTAGATAGGTTTCCATCATAAACATGACATCTCTTTTAGGTTGGCATAAAGGCACTCCATAGTCTTGCTTTAGAATTGAATTGATGATGAATCATCCACTTGATTGATTGAAAATACCATATGGATCCTAGAAACATTTTCACTATCATGAGAAGGTGAAAATAAGTTTTTAATAGCCTTAATATTCCCCTCAATTGATAACTTTTCCTACAACACCTATCATTCACTGTCTATCAGCCACTGATTAGCCCTTCTAGATTGGTCTTCACATTTGTCACATAATTGACCTATATTTGTTCAAGTGAATACATTTTATATTTTTTATGACATATATTAAAAAATTATTTTCCTTTCACTCCATAAATTATACCTCAAAATATTTAATATTAGACATCTCATCTTCACACTAGGCAGTCACTTTGTCTTCTCACTATCTATCCAAGGACTGCCTATAGTGAATAGTCTCATAGAGATATTTTCATGCATAAATATGATGAGATATGAGTATTAGGGGTTGGAAAAATTCCATAAAGACCTAATTCAAGGATTATCACTCAATAATTCTCCTTTTTACCTATAGCACACTTTAAATATTGTAAGGAACTCATATTTTGGTATGTCTATACAAGAGATAGTATAGATCAAATGAGTGTCAAGGATATTGGGCGGGTTATATACATTTTAGACACAATTTCAAGGAAAACCTATCTATTTTGGATGTATAACTCTCCATACTTTCTCCATCAAGTTTGCACAAGGATTTTAGGAGGTTTTTGATTTTTTCTAGTTCTTAGTGATAACTCATAAAATTCCTAAAAAATTCAACTGAGAACCAACTAAAACACCATTAAACCATTCACAAATCCTTAAGTAATAGTGCATAGTATTTTATATATATCAGCAAAGGAAAGTGGTATTTGATCTCCTTTTATGCATTCTAATTAGGTCTGAGATGGTTTTTGATCAAATTAACCAATATTGTGTTGTCTCCTAAAACCTAATGATTCCTACTAGACTTACACTCCCTCATAAGTGTTCTCAAATAGTTTATATAGTTTATTTAGTCATTCAGATCAAGTATGAGACCATTATGGTTTAGGCCTAATTTTATACCTAATAGGCATAACTATATTTGATTGACTATTTGACCACCTATAGGATTCTAATGGATGTATGTGTCTTTTCTATCTCTTTCAACCTCAAAACATCTATAGACATCATCCCATAACTAGTTCAAGACACCTTAGTCATCATTTCAACACTCATATATTATGTAGAGTGTGTTGTTACTAGAGTGTTCTCTATATGTGATAGAACAAAGAGTTTCTCAATTATTGGTATGACTTGTTAAGGTGTGTTCACATTATTAAGTTTATAATAATGTAAATATTTTTAATTAAATTAATATTATTTTAATATCCTAGGTTGTTAAGTCTATGTTAAGTGAGTTGTTAATATAACTCATGTAGTCTTAGCTGGAGATAAATATGGATATTTATTGGTTAAGTAAAGCTCCTCATTTATAGGTTAGAGTCTCCTATATATTTATGTAATTATCTGAATGAATATTATATAGTGTGATAATTATTATTTATTGTTTAAATATTTTATAATAATTTTTTGTTTATGATATGTAAACTCTATTCAATTCTAAACTAGATCCATTATCTAGTATCAGAGTAGGTCATTTATGATTAGTAGTTAGCCATGAGAATCCATGAAAAATGTGATCAACATGTGTGTTAATATTATAATGATGCATTGAAATTAAAAAGGAAACGCCCATCTCGATGTTTGGCATCATATATTTCTTCTTAGCTCCTCGAGATCCTTAATGAGAATGTAGTCACTTGGATTCTCCTTGTTATTTTATATGGTTCTTGAAAATTACTACATCTTGTACCTATTTCAAATATTCCTTTCAAGTTTTTTGTGCATCCCTAATCTATTCATGCATGTTAAAATTATTGAATGAATGCATAGTTTTACAATAACATTTGTATATCCTCATTTATTTATGGGATTGAATCTTCAACTGACACCTCCATTCAATCCAAGCATTCAATAGGTCACAAATCCAAGAATTTATTAGAAATATTAATCCTAGACACTAGCTGAACATGTTATCATAAATTAACATTTGATTTTAGGATTGATGTAGTGTTCATGAATAAATAACTATTTTATTCGTGTGTCATGCATAGCAGGAAAACTATGGGTGCTATTGCCTTAACCCAGATTATTCATCCTCTAGTTGTTCATCACTGACTAATTCTCTTTCCAACTATACTATGTGTTTCTTATGATTCAATGCATTAATTCTACATGGTCATGACCATTTTTCCCTCACCAATGATATCAATAGAAACATAACCAAGATTGGTAACTATAGTAGATACATGAATTGGTAATTTCTCTTATCAAGATATGCATTCAAATCCATCAACAACCACCTATATGGTGATCGGCTATATTTTTACAACTAGACTTCACTATATTCTTGGCCTCAAATAATGCATTGGATTCCTACCACTCACCTCACCATATCTTCTATTTTTAGTTGCCACAAAATCATTTAGTTTATTTAATACTTTCTTTTAAGTCTTTACAGGGACATGTTTTTTCATTAAAAATATATAGTCTTTCATGTCAATTTTTTTGGTATTTTAGATATTTGATTTTTTAATTCATTTATTTCATAAGTGTTATCCTTTAATTGAGTTATGTTAAGTCTATAGTTTATCTTTTTAGTCTTATTATATATGAGTTAATGTTATTTATATTTTTAGGCTTAGTTGATATTTTTTTTATATATTTGGTCATTGTAGATTTAAGTTATTATATAGACTTTAGTCTTGTCTTCAAAATAGTCTTGTCAATGTTAGGTCTATAATTTTTGTTTTAGTCTTGTCAAAGTTTCATTTATATTAAAAATTCAAAAATATCTAAAATTGAGTCAATTTTTGTTAAGAGTTATTTTTATAAAAGCATTGAAAGAGACAAAGTACATTGAGTCATTAGTCTTTATGAGTATTTATTATTTTCAAAGTAGAAAATCTCAAAAATGTCAAAGTCAAATTCAAGAGTGTTCAAATGTACAAGGATGCATTATCACTTGTATACAACATTTTAAGTCAAAATTTGAATATATCAGTTTTGTGGGGGGAACCCTATTCCATTTAGAATGACATGAGCTTCATCAACATATCAAATGAGTAAGTAACTTTTGATATTGGATGTTGAAGGAAATGGATGTTGGAGGATTCAAATCCTCTCATTAGCCACTAGTGATGGGGCTAGTTTTTGAATTAGTGGCACATTTGTTTTTAGTTATGTGTTTGATTTTAATTGTATGTGAATAAGAATAGATGATGTATATATTTTCATGTTTATAGTAAGTGAACTAAAATTACTATGTAATTTCTCTAAATATGGGATAACAAAAATAACTAGTAACTATATTACACATCATGATGTGGTTTGTGGTAAGCCACTTTTAAAACCATTATTTTGTGGTTGTTGGTTACCCACTTGAAAACCATCCCATTTTAGTTGTTGGTAATCGATATGTAAAACCATTAGTAAGGTATGTGATTATCTTGTGAAAATCATTGAATCATGAATACAGGTGTAGATATGGAATAGATGTTTTCCCCATGTTCACATTAAGGGGGTGTATACTAGGGATTAATAATATTCAAAATGGGGTGAATTTTAAGGTGTTTTCACATTATTAAATTTTTAATAACGTAAATATTATTAGTTAAATCAATATTATGTTAATAGCCTGGATTGTTATGTTTATGTTAAGAGAGTTGTTAATATAACTCATTTAGTCTTAACTAGAGATAAATATAGAGATTTATTGATTAATTAAATCTCCTTATTTATATGTTAGTGTCTCTTATATATTTGTGTAATCATATAAATGAATAATACAAACTATGAGAATTATTATTTTTTATCTAAATATTTTGTATGAATTTAATGTTTGTGATATGTAAACAATGTTTAAATATAAACTAGATCCATTATGACCAAGGTGAGTCTATGGATAACTTGGATGACTCATGAGTATAATATTCAAGAAGTTTCAAGGCTTTGTCATGATCTAAGAGTCTTTAACACCTCAAATTCTCAAAATTGGCTTGTATGGCTATGTAATGTAGTAATTTATAGATGGATGAGTGTGAGTTTCAAAGACCATTATAGTTCAACTTTTGATCTATATCCTACCTCTGAGGGCCTTATGAAAATGTGTTACAAAAGTGTGAGGATGTATTTAACATGGTGATCTAACCTCCATCATTATTTACCAACTAAGTTATATCTCTCCACTAGATAGAACTATTTTGTAGTATGAGTCTGACTATGTCACCTCTAGGTGGTCATTAGGGGATAAGTTTAAAAGTTTCTTTTAGGTGTTTATTAGTTTTAAATACTGTACCTTATGACCTTGATCTCACTTGAGGTCACTAAGACATTTTCACACTTGAATGAGCTCATATTTATATCACTAACATACTAGCACCACTATTTCATTGTAATTTCTAGGTCCATTTGGATTTTTGGGTACTGTTCTTATTGATTATTTCAAGTGAAAACATGCATGAGTGAAACTCCACTCTATTATCACTTTATTTTGACCTAGTACCCTAATCTCATGTTCAAATTTTGATACTAGGATTAAGCTATAATAAGGCAAACAATAAGCATATCTATACCTCATCAACCCTTACCAATAGATGCCTCATTGTATGAGCAAAACCTCATTCAAAGAAGTTAAGGTAATTGGTCCCATTAAACAACTTTTCAATATTTGCACCTTTTTATGTTTCTTAAACTAATCTTAGATATGGTTGTTAACCCTATATGACTTGATAAATCCATTCAAGTCATGAAATTAAATACAACCATATCTTTTAGGGATTTTAATGATCTTCTCCACTCCGTACATGCCCATAGGTAATTATAGATAACTACCATATTGAAGACATCTGACCAGTATCTGCTCATGGTCTTAGAAACTCATCTCCATCAACATTTAAGTATTCCAACACAAAAAATTATTGGAGAGATAAATTCCATGATTTAAGAATAAATACATAGGGGTGTTATCTCTATCTTGAAGCCACTAATAGAAGATGAAACTTGGCAACTATGTAAACTCTATCTTGTAGATCAATAATGATGCTACATAAAGCTCAAGGATAATCATACTTACCTTCTATGAACACACATGCCAAATGAGTTAGAAAACAACATGAAGACAATGAACATGATTTTCAAGAATGCATAGCATTTGGAAACATCAGACCATGAAAATAGATTAGAAAACCTAAAGGTGTTGGGAATACACAATCAACTTGGAGTCACTGTCATTATTAGAGATGGTTACTAAAGTACTAACCACCAATATAAAAAAATACCATGGAATGGAAATCCATGAAGACTGATTTCATCTACCAAAATCACTCATCTCAACTCATCTCCTCCTATCCTATAGTTGTAAATTGGTTAACTTGTTTGACTTGCCAAAGGGAACAAAGAGAGATAGAATGATTTTCACTAATTTTAGGACTATAAAAAAAATATGAACATGAACACAACTTTTGGGGAGTTTAAATGACACTAATTAATCTTCCATACATTTTAGGACTATAGACACTTAAAACTGGCCACAATTAGCCTTTGACTAGACTTCGTATTGATTCTTACCAAACATTGAAAATTGAGCCTAAGAATCATTGAATGTCCCAAATTTGTTCATGAAAATTTTATAAAAGATTTAAATCATTTTAATACATCCCTATTTTGGGTATTCTATTGTATGAAATAATAACCTTTAATGGATATACCACCAATCACCTTATGACACAACAATTATCAATTTGGACTATAGACCTATTAAGTGGGGCACTTACACACTTAATTAAATATTGAAAGAACTAAAAGGCTAATCGAAATAAATTAAATAAATTAAACAAGATTAAATGCCTATTTTGATTATCTACTTGAAATTAATGAATATCTAAAAAAAAAAAAATCAAAAATCAAAATATCCTATCCTTTCATCTTTATCTTTATGAGTTGTCAAAGTATCCCATAATATCCCAAAATGTCTAAATTTAGAACTATGACTAGTAATTGAAAGTCATAATTACATCATAACTTTTAATGCAATTGGATTTAGTCTCAAATTAACCTTATAATTTGAGAACTATGAATAGTAACTAAAATTCATAATTGTATGACAACTTTTAACTTAATTGTTGTTAGTCTCAACTCAACCTTATAGTTTGAGAACTATGACTAGTATCTAAAATTCATAATTGCATGACAATGTTTAACTCAACTCAACCTTAACTCACCTTGGGTGAGAGTTAATTCCTAAAGTTATAAATACAAGGCCATACCCATTGCTTTTTAAAAACAAAAAAATTTTTGCATAAGCTAAAGTTATAATTCAAATTTAAAGAGAGTCTCAAAATCAAAATATCGGATATTATAGAGTTTTTGTGTAAGATTTGATCCATAAACCTCATAAAATTAATGTTATCATTCCTAAATCTTAAGCTAAGAAAAAATAACTCATCCAAGGTGCCAAGGAGAGACAGAGACAAAAAAATTCATTTTCCAAAGATTTCTTGATGTACAATCTGATAAAGCCACTCAATAAAGCATTTGGAGCTCCCAAGGAAGGTAAAGGATTTTGTGTTTTTTTATGTTTTTGTTTTGCTTTCATCTAGTTTTTGTTACCCAATCTTTCCCTAATGTCTAGGATAGAGGTGTCAAGATTTAGTATGTTTATTTGGATTTTATTTTATCTTACCAACACAATACTAACCTTCCTTCTATGTATTCCTATGATCACAAATGGCATGCCTAGTGGGATAAATAATGAGGTGATTTTAATGGATTTTAGTGTATTTTATTAGGGTTTTCCATTTTCCTACTAAAAATAGTTGATACAAAGATAAGAAAAAATTATCCATTATTTTCAAATAGAGGTTTTCCTTAGACCTATGAATAACCTCCAAAATTTTCATGAAGAACTAGTACATAGTTTAAAAGTTACGATCAAACCACTGACTACCACTTTTATTTTATGTTTTCTTACTAAACAAAATGCCTATTAAAAGGGCTCTTAGTTTTAATCCATTTACTATTTCTTATAGGTTTTTATTACTAGTTTCAGTTTAATTCTCTCAAAATTTCATTTAAATCTGATTTGTAGTTTATAAGTTATGATGCTTTTAATGGCTTTCTATTTTTTATGAATAAACTAGACATTAAAAAATCATAATTTTTAATCCATACACTATTTTTTGATGAATGTTTTAAAAGTGGTGCACATTTGTGATATATACATTATATATAAATTTTATCAAAATCTAACTTAGACTTTTTTATATATCATTATTTTACTATCCATTTTATTTGTTAATTTTTATTTTAGTTGTTTTCTAATTTTATTTTAAGTTTGCAAGTTATTTTTTTTCTAACTTGCAAATATTTGGTATTTGGGAGCTTTATAATATTTTGATTTTGAAGGTTTTGATTTTTCAATATTTCCCAAAAGATTAAAAAATCAAGAAACCTCTAAAAATTGTAGGACCTAAGCTCTAAAAAGGCACAAATTTTCAAGTGGTCAAGTCTTGAATACTTTATTTGGTGCCTAAAAAGAATTTAGATGTTTATGCTTAGTTGTTTGTGAAAGTTTATTACAAGTTTTAAAGTAAGGCTAAGGTGAAAATTTTCATAAACTTTTTGATTTAGTGTATTAAAATAAACACTCACTCTTAGATTACATACTCTTAAGAGTGTTTTTATTTTATGATTGTTCTTTCAAAGTTGTTTGTTTTCACAAAATGATTGATGTGTGTATGATCTCCCCCCATCCCCTTTAATTTACTCAGGTGACCAAAATCACTCTTTATTTGAATTTTTCCCTTACAAAAAGGCATGAAAATAATGTCATTAAGTCTCTTCTTAAATTCATAAGGTTTGGGTAATCTAAACGTGACCTTAAAGTTTTTTCACTTGTCTTTTATTTTCATGCATTTTAGCTTGTGAGTAGGAGATCACTTCTCCCTCATAAGTTTTATAGGGATGTGTTGACTTGGTATTTCATTTCGCAACATTGTAACAACCTAATTATATGTTAGGTTATATATATTAGGTTATCTATACTATGATTATCAAAGGGTTGAGTGGCTAGCCACTCTCATCGTAATGAAAACCTGAGTCAAATTTGGTTAACCAGGGGATTCCACTAAGAAGTACATTGATGGAATCACTATGAAAAGGAATAGACCCTTATATAGTAAGTTAGATATTATAAACTCAATTGAATTGATTGCATTTTTAGTGTTAACCACAGTTGAGACCATCTAGAAACATGCAAAAATTGAAAGATTTAGACAAACCAACTTTCCATGGACATACTATTAATCCAAGGAAAGTAGCCCTAGGTTACATGTCACCATAAAATATTTTGAGAGAAAGGGGGTGTAAAAACCCTACTTATTCATGTGATTATATTTTTGGATTAAAAATTAAAATACTCTCAAGATCATGTATATAGATAGAATTTAATAGTATGATGCAACTTTATCAGTTTTAAGATTTAGGATGTTAGACTTAGATGTTTGTCATTTTATCTTTTCTTGCATGGTTTTAAGTCTACAAATACCTATTTGTATTCCCATGTCAAAATGAATCTTGTTTATACATCACTCATTTGTTTGAGAAGTTGTTATACTGTCCATTTAATACCATACATTTACCTTGGTCTTATGACAAAACTTTTTTGTGTGTCTGTCACTTGGTTGAAAAGGGTAACATTACGCTACCCAATTCTTTCTAAGTTGTGTGATTTTGAGTCATAAAAGAAACCATTGATCACATGTTTAGAGCATGATAGAATACTTATGCTACTAAAATCATTTCAAGACTTGTTTGCCTTGTGTCCACATTTTAATTTCAAAGTTTGAAACCACGTGTACCTTTTAGATCTCTACCCAGTGATGTCATATTATTCATTCTTATCTATCTTGGTGTTTGTTTACAAAAGCCTAGTTTCCAAGTTAAATTTAATTAGCCTTAAAAATTTCAAATTCAAACATTGATTGATTTTTGCCTATGCCTTATGTCATTTTGGCTTAGACATTGATCTTTCTCTTTTGGGTTATGTAACTTAGGTTAATTATTTATTCAATTTAGAAACTATTGTTTGTACCTAGATTTAGGGGAAATAGCCTATCTTTTATGTGCCTAGAGTTTCATGCCTTATACCAATCGACCAATTTTATATTTAAATCTAAGTGCCTAGTTTATGCCAAAGTATTTCTTATTTACTAAATTAAATCTCATACGTAGTTTTGTTTAAAGTCTAGCTTTTGTGCCTTTTCTAAAAGACATAGGACATGCATGTATTAAGCCTAGATTTTGTGCCTTTTCCAAAAGACCTAGAATCTTTTTGTTTTCTTAGATTAAACTTGTTTGGAACACTTTATACTTAGATTTTGATATTTTGGTTTTAGTTCATCTAGTTGACATTTTAATATAAGATATTTGATGTTAGATTATTTTTACCAAGTTTTAGCATGAAAATTTTTAGAGATATAGCTCGGCCACTAGACCAATTTAGACTATGTTTGGACCATTCATCCTTTGGACCTTTTTTCAGACATTATAGAAATTTAGGACTTTTTGTGAAATGTTTATAATTGTATTGAATATGGCTTGTTACACTCATAAAGGAGACATGTACAATCTAAGCTATGATAAAGTGGTCATATAATTTGACTTTGATCAAGACCCATATGGTGAGGAGGTGGTTTGTGAGATGGATCCTTATCCTCCTTATAATACCCAATATGGTGAATGAATCCAAGATCTTCAAGAGTATTATGTAGTGATACCTTTATTAATTTGGTTAATGTATGATGTTATCCCTTTCACCACTCATGGTACCTGATCCCCCACCTATACCATTAATCCTCCTTCAGATTGTGTGAGCCACCAATATCCATATCATCTAAGGATTACCATTCTAGGACCTCATCCTTTGGCTTGTGTGAGCAATTAAGTTTCATAACTACCCATCATTAAAATCCCATGACCTTATCTTTTGGCTCGTGATAAAAACCAATCTTCATCATGCCCTACCATTACCATTCCAAGACCTTGTCCTTTGGATTGTATGAGAAACCAAGCTTTACAATGCCCTGCCATTACTATTATAGACCTCATCCTTTGGCTTGTGTAAGTTACCAAGATTCACATTGACCTACCATTACCATTCCAAGACCTCTTCCTTTAGCTTATGAAAGAAAACATACTTAAAAATACCATACCATTATCATTCTAGGACCTCATTCTTTAGCTTGTACAAGCAAACATCCTTTGAAAGACCCTCCCATTACCATTCCAAGACCTTGTACTTTGGCTTGTGTAAGAAAACATGATTTTAAATACCCTACCATTACCATTTATGACCTCATCCTTTGGCTTATATAAGCAATGATGCTTCACAAAACCCTACCATTACCATTCTAAGACCTCATCTTTTGGCTCATGATAGCAACCAAAATTCATAATGACCTACCATTACCATTTTAGACCCTTCCAAGTATGGTAGTTCATTATCCCAACAAGGTTATGCAATTATGACTAGATAGATCATAGTTACCATCCTAGATCGAAAACTAATTTTTGTTAAGAATATCTTAAATGAGCCTATTTACAAAGAGATCATTACCCAACCAATGATAATTTTTCATCCCTTGCCAACTATTCCCCACTTTATAAAATATATGCTAATATTTAAGCCACAACCGATCTAATTATTACTTATCTAACCAAGTCAATCATTTAAAGACCAAGATATGTTCAAAATTGGTATTTCTTAATTACTTGTAAACCAAGGCCAAGAAAACTAACCAATCCATGATGTTTTCATTGAAACACCTATTTGAGATGATTTAACCTATGATGAATCACCTTTTGATCCTTTACCCATTGTCAAGGGATCTCACTCTAATAATATAATATTTATTTAGTCACTTCTTAATGATTATAACTACCTATGGGTAAATCATTATCTCAACTATTTCCCTACTTTTAAAGAGCTTTCCTTTGATAAGCCATTCTCTATAGAATTGTCTCTTGATATTTTTATCATTGTTAATGAGTCTTACTTTGACATGCCAATCTTTATGAAATCCTTATTAGTTGATCCTATTTTTAAAGAGCCCATTATACCATCTTAGCCTATTACTTATCTAATACCAAACATTAAACAATACATAATTATATTAATATCCACACTAGATGAAGATTAAACATTTAATTTAGGTTTTATTATTTAATTGACATCAGATTTAACATTAGGAATAGAGTCAATGTCAGTCTCAACATTTTATTTAGAGTCACTCGAGTCAGACTCAACTTTAGAATTAAAATACATTGATGGTTATTATAACATTAGATATGCATGATTTATAGATCAATTTGAATACATTTGTGATCATTCTATAATTTTTGAGTTTGATTACTTCATCTTTGATATAATTTCTCCTAGTATATTCTACAGGGATTATGTTACCTTTTTCCATTCCATTAATGTTCCATATTCCATTAAGACCAACCAACCTAGTCATTATATTGACATTCCACCTCCCACAAGTGTTGATTAGGACTAAAAAAATCACACCTTATTGAACTACATATATGGTGACATATCATTTGTATAATATTAGTGGGACTAAGAGCACATTCATGTAGAAAAAGAATAATCTTATAGTGAAACATTTTCAAAGGTGTTAGGGGATAATCAAAGTCAAAACTCAACATCTTCTAGTGAAACCTTTTCAAAGGAACTAGAAGATAATCAAAGTAAAAATTCAACATTCCTTAGTGAAACCTTATTAGAGGTGTTATGGGAAAATCAAGACAACTTCATTAGTGAAAACCTCATCAAGGTGCCAATAGCTGAGCATAATAATTATTCACTACTTGATGAAAACATTATTAAAGATAACATCAATATAGATTCCAATATACAATTGAATCAAATGGTATCTACCTTAGGCCCAAACAACATAAATATTTGATGATGCTATTGAGAGCATATTCAAAAGTCTTTAGCCTGCCACATCCAAAGTTATGTCAAATCTATAATCGACAACATTATGTGTGCCTAAAAATATTGATCTTCATTTATTAAACAACCACTATACATTCCATTATTATCCACCTTTACACTATCAAATCAAACCTTTCATCTATTATGTATTCATATTAACCATCCCTAGTTTTACTTTCCTTTATAGAGGCTATGAACATATCTTGTCTCAATGTTTGAAATAAACAAAATCAATGACCAATAAAGATCACAACAATATCATTAGAGTCCAAATATATGACACATTCTTGATAGAATAATTATTCAAAAGAGTGTGGGATATCAATTTCCATGATTGATTATTCTATTTGTATCATATGGTGATTAGGATATTAATTTACACATCAATAAGAATAACATAACCATATCTTTACCCTACCATTTACATTTCCTTTTTCATTTTCTATTCCTCTTAGAGTTACTTCATACCCTACCATTTACCTTACCTTATCACTTGGGGAAAACCCTCTTACCATTATATCCAATTGTCATCCTATCATCTTATTTATGCCATACCATATACCATACCACCATACCTTTACTACTAACCAAAGCCTATTTTTATCCACCCCACCCAAATCTTTTGATCTTGGTTTCTTTAGTTATTCTCACACCTTATATGATGGGGTTCTAATTTAGTTTCAATAGTTTTAAAATTCTATGTTTTAAAGATATTCTATGAAATTAGTGTGACAATGGATCCAACAATTTATATTTCATTTTACATTTGATTGGTGCCACTAATTATAACTATGTATGGGCAAATCAGTATCCCACCTTATGTTACTAATTATAATTGCTTATGGGCAAATTAATATCATTGACCTATGTCATTACTTCCATATTATAATTTCCTATGGGTAAATTAAGTAATTCACCTTTACCATGCATTGTCATATCCCCTTACCATTATTATTCTCATTTGCCTTACCATTCTCCTAAATTTGTGATTTTTTTTGTTACCTGGTTAGATCTCCCTACATTTTATGTGGGTATAACTATTGTGACATGAGATCCTAATGGGACTATATATCACAATGAGGTCATCTTAGTCCCTATTTTCCATACACTCATTGTTTTGGGATCTATTGTTGTTAATTTGTCTTGTCAAGGCCAATTTCCAACCCCTACAATTCAAATTTTTTAGAAATAATCAATAGCCTCTACAAGCTAATCAAAATAATTTATTTTGGTCTAAAAGGTCATTTTTGGTCTTTAAAATGATAATTTTGAGATCAAAATGTCATTAAATTATTATAAATTCCTTTAATTATATTTTAAAATATGAAATTAGCTTAATTCTAAAGTTTCATAGTTTAAAAAGGTATTTTAATGCTTTTTAAAGCCAAAAAAACTTATTTTGGACCCACACATGCCAAAATTAACCTCCAAAGCATGGGAAGTTCTTGATATTTTTTATAAAATAAAAATGGATTTGTGAAAATCTTCTTAATGCATTATCTTAGAGGTGGAGCTCTTAAAATTCTATAAAAGGAAAAAAAGCCCTTTTTCACTTCTTTTACAAGGAGAAGTACATATATGTATAGATTCCACACACCTATAGTTGGGAAAATAAATAAAAGGTAATTAAAAATATTTAGAATAAGTTTCATGGATTTTGGATTGATGAAAGGTTCAAAACCATTTCATATAAGCACTCTTCCTAGTTTGCACATTGTGACCTGCTTACAGGTTTGATGATGGTATGATCAGTTGGAGAAAGGTAAAAATACAAAATTTTGGATGTTAAAGGTATTCATAATGGATAATTTGGTTTTTTAATTTTAATTTCCATTCTCATGTATCATCAAGTTGAAGATACACTAATTTTTGTAGCCTTACAACTAGAAAGGCAATGAGTTTTTCTTAATTTTTCCTCACATGGGAAGGGTTTCAAGAAATTTCAAGTTGTTATATAATATTGGGGAATTAAGATATATATACATTTAATTATTAATATATTATTAATGAATTTGAATTTCAAATAGAGCAAGAAAAGATAACTAGTCAAATCTGCAAATTGGCATGCTTTCAAGAAGAGTGTAGGGTTGGAAAGAGAAAAAGGATTTTTTCAAGATTTCATATTTTGGTCCATGGCATAATTTCATCCATTTTTTCATGTTTTAAATCAGGTTTATCAACTAAATTATCCAAAAATATCTATTAATTTGCATATCTTGGGGCTTCCAAGCTTCCAAAAGGGCCTAGTTTAACATGGTTTATGGAAATATTACATTCTTTAAGGTTTTTTGTGAAAAACTAGGTTTAAATGGATCATTGAAATATTGAAATATTAATTTTATATATATGAAATTAAATCCAAAAATATGCAAAAATACAGTCAAGTATGCACACATTCCATGTAAAAGGGGCAATTTTTTAGGAAATTTAAGGTTTTTGGCATCTACAAGTAGATTTTTGACTCCAAATTTGGTGTGTAGCATCATCATGAGTCAAGGAATAATAAATAAAAGTTTCAAAGAAATTGTAAAATTGTAATTTCTTTATGTTTTTTACAAATTCCTAAGACTCTCAAAACACAGTCAAGAAGAAAGCAAGCCTAAGCAAGATGAAGGCACCAAGAGCAAAATGTAGGATTTTGGTTATTTCTAACCATTGTGTGATTGTTCAAGTATTCAATGGTGTTTTCCAAGATTTAAAAATCAATCAAGTGACACTTTTTTTAAAAAATAATTCAAGTGGTTTCATGCTTTTCTTTATAGTTTTCATGAAGTTCAAGTGCACAGATAGGCTATAAGCCTAATTGTTCAAATATTTAAATTTTAGTTTAGAATTTAAATGTATATAGTAGAGTTAAATAGGTGTTTAAAATGACATATATCTGATATTTTAATGGATATTCATTTAAATTTTCATCCTTAAAATATCCATTTCATGCAAGGAGGAACCAAGTGGAGTTAACTAACCTTAAACTACCAATCAAATCTACAGTTGACAAGTTGACCAACATCATGAAATATTCCTTTTTATAATATAAATAAGAGCATTAAACCACTTCAATATCATTTCAATTTTACTCAAATAATGGTGTTTATTTCATGCAAAGAGAAGTTGACAAAGTCAATAGCACCCACCATTCCTTGTTTCAATGCCAAAGGGAGCTTCATGTAAGGTTTCTCAAGATGAAGACAAGTATAAAATATCTTTTTATGAATATCATAATTGAAATAGACTTGATTTGATTTGTATTTCATCTCCTCTTTTCCTTTCAACTCCACATTGGCTAGTGCTATTCTATTTTATATATATTGTTGTCTTTCAATGCCATTTTCATAATCATCCATCTTTTCAAAAGACTAGACTCTACCAAAATTTGAGTTTTGTAAAATTTTGAGAGAAATAAAAGATTATTTCATATTTTATCATGTTTATATAGTGTGTTTATTTTATTTAATTTGCATATGTGGTATAACAATTCTCCCTTGTCAAGTTCTAATTATCACCTAGTTACTAACATGATAGCTTATACAGGCCATGTTTTGTGTTTTGATGTATTTTGGATGAGATTATAATGGATATAAGTGGATATTTATTTCCTTTAATCAATCCTATTCCACCATTTCCCTTAAGTGTATATCAATTGATAAAACCTCTCTAGGAAATATTGATGCATAAGAGTTTTGAAGTTATAGAATTCAATCTTTTGCTTATCTTATCAGTGTTTTATGAGATCAAAATACAATGTATGAAATAGTTGTTTAGGTGTATCAACAATATTAATTAGAATTTTATTTTCAATTTTCTTCTTCCTTTTTCACCCCAAAAGTCAAAAATAGAATTAGTTTTAGGTGATAGATCTAAGGGAACCAACCCTCTCTAGAGGTTCTTCTCACTTTAGAGTCATCCACACTTTGAGAAGATCCCATTATATCCACTAAATGTATTTTTTTCTTGCAAATCTTCAAACAAGGTGCTCTTTAGATTGATAATAGTTTCTAACACACCTAGTGGGACCTTACACTACACACTATCCTTTGAAGGTATTTAGAATATTAGTGTAACCTTCAAGCACTCAAAGTTGGTTATGAACATCAGATATAATTTCAAATATTATCTACTTTCAGAACTTGGTTGACTAATGGTCTCTAATCACTTGTTTCAATATGGATTGATATACTCCTCACTATGATCAATATGACCAACTAGACTATGATCCTCACCAATAATATGAGGACCTATAATATTCATACATACAAGAGTATTTGACTCGATCATCCCTATGAATAGATAATCCATCATTATATTGCCCCTTACTAAACCATCCTACTCATATATGCCACCTATTCTTCCCTTAGAAATCAAGTCTCAAGATATTTCAAGTAATTCTTATCCTCCCCCAGCCTTCCCATCTTAAAATTCAATTCAAGAGACATTCAAGGGAAAAAATAGGTAGTTGTAGAGTAAAAAAATATCAAGTAGGATAAGTTAGAGTTAGAGATCTTGATAGCCTTATGGAGAAAATAAAATGAAGCTACAATGGCACAAAAATCTACCTACCTTCATCAAGAGGAATCTAATCTATTCAATGATCTAAGTTTTATGAGCTCCCCTCCTACTCTCCATGATGAGGCTACCCAAATAATTAAATTTATATCATAATTTAATCCATATTACACTTTTATCATTCACACTCAATAAGAGGAGCATGTCATGTGGGAACTAAAGTAGGAAATTATAGATTCAAATGAGTTGTTTTATATCTTCAGAATGGTATATTAGCTCCTTGATGTTCTTATAGACATGGGTATGCTTCCAAAAGGTAATACAAGTCTATTTTGTGTTTAACCTAGTCAACTAGATTATTAATTAATAGAGATTGACAAAGAGGAAGATCCACCAAATGAGTATGTTTACATTAGAGGTTACTTTGATCCTACTATTCCACATATGAGCATGCCAAAGGAATTGTCAAAGAAGACACTTGCTTTATCAACAACCAAACTTATGAGGGAGCATGTAATACATCATTCTCCATCTCATCATGGAAGTGAACTCAAAAATTTTCCTTTTGTTCCAGGAGGACCACCAAGGTGGAGGTTAGTCTATACATAATATACTTCCTTATATAGTTGGTTTCCTTTAAGTGTACATTTACACATGCTTTCAGTAGTTATTCTTTTTAGTCTATTATAGTTACTTTCCTCTAAGTTCATAACTACACATGTATTATTATTGTGTCATAGTCAAAAAAGGTGTCTGAAAGACCAAAATAGTCTATTTTCCAATGAAACTCAATGATTTCTTTGACTAGAAAGCTACTCAACCCTTTTGAGTCATCAAAAATGTTGGTAATTTGGCTTGTCAAGGCTAAATTCCAACCCTTGCAATTCAAAATTTCCAAAAACTATCAATAGCCTTTGTAAGCTAATCAAACTGGGATATTTTGGTTTAAAAGGTCATTTTTGGTCTTTAAAATGTCAAATTTGGGATTAAAATGTCATTAAATTATTATAAAGGCCTTTAATTATATTCAAAAATATAAAATTAACCTAAGTCTAAAGTTTCATAGTTTAAAAAAGTATTTATATGTTTTTTTAAAGCCAAAAAGGCTTATTTTAGATGCACATGTGCCAAAATTAGCCTCCAAATCATGGAAAAGGATTTATATTTGTTATAACATGAAAATGGATTTTTGAAAATCTTCTTCATAAATTATCTTGGTGGTGGGGCTTTTAAAATTCCATAAAAGACAAAGAAAATCCCTTTTTCACTTCTTTTAGAATAAGTATGGATCCATACTAATTTCATACACATATATTAGGGAACATAAATAAAATGTCATGACAAAGTTTCATCATAAGTTTCATGGCATTTGGATGTAGTAACTGCTCAAAATCATTTCATACATGCACTCCTCCTAGTTTGTGCATAATGACCTACTTGTAGGTTTGATGATGGAACAGTAAGCTAGAGAAATGTAAATACATGAAATTTTGGGTGTTAAAAATATACTTATAGGTACTCATGGATCAGGTGGTTTTATAATTGACATTTCCATGCTCATGTACCATCAGATGGAAGATAAGCCAATTTTTGTAGCCTTACAACCAAAAAGGCAATGGGGTTTTCTCTATTTATCCTCACTTGGGAAGGGTTTCATTAAATTTCAAATTGTTATAGAGTATTTTGGACTTAATATATCTCTCCATCTCATCCATAATAATTATTTATGCATTTCATTGTCTAATAGAACAAGAAAAGATAGCCAGTCAAATCAGCAAATTGGCATGCTTTCAAGAAGAGTGTAGGCTTGGAAAGAGAAAATAGATTTTTTCAAGATTTAATATTTTGGTCCATGGAATAATTTCCTTAATATTTTTATTTTTTTAATAAATTTTCTCAAATAAATTATCCAAAAATATCCATTACTTGGCATATCTTGGTGCTTTCAAGCTTCTAAAAGGGCCTAATTTAGCATGGTTTAGGGAAATTTTGCATTCTTTAAGATTTTTTTATGGAAAACTAGGTTTAAATGGACAATTTAACTAATTTAATATTAATTTTATATTGAAAACATACATTACCCATGAAATCAACTCCAATAATTTGCAAAAATATAGTTAAGTATGCACACAATCCATTGAAAAGGGCCATTTTTGAGGAAATTTGATGTTTTTAACATCTATACATGGATTTTTGACTCCAAATTTGGTGTGTACCATAATAATGAGTTGATAAAGTATCCATAAAATTTTCAAGGCTATTAGACAAATATAAGTGTTTGATGTTTTTAACACAGTCCTAAGCCTCTCAAAACACAGTCAAGAAGAAAGCAAGCCTGAGCAAGATGAAGGCACCAAGAGAAAAATACAAGATTTTAGTTGTTTATAACCATTGTGTGAGTTTTATAGGTATTAAATGGTGTTTAAAAAAATTTATAAATAAATAAATGACCATATCTTGTTGTTTTTAATAGTTCAAGTGGTTTCATAATTTTGTTTGCAGGTTTCATGGAATTTAAGTGCACAGATAGGCTATACGCCTATTGCTGAAACATTCAAATTTGAGTTTGGCATTAAAATGTATATATTAAAGTTTAAAATCAATTTAACATGCCACACATATAAATTTTTCATGGAGATTCATGTACATTTTCATCCTTTGAATATCCATTTTTTGGGTGGATGTTATAACTACAATAGTTTATCTAATAAATGGAGGACCTTAAAGTGCTTTGGATGGTGGAATACTAGAGGAGGCATGGATTGGAAAGAAGGTAGATTATTATTTTCTAAGAGTTTTCAGTTGTGAGACATTTTCTTATATTGACAAAGATCATAAGAATAAGTTAGAAGCTAAGTCTTAAAAATGCACATTCATTGATTATGGAACTAATGACTATTGATTTTGATTGTGGAATATGGGAGATAAGAAATTAATCAAGAGTAAAGATGTTGGGTTCCATGAAAAAGTCATGTACAAGGACTAGTTATAGGAAAAGAAGTAAGAAGAATCCAAAAGAGAATATATAGTATTAGAAGACATTATATAAAAGCATGTCTTAGAGGTTCCTAATCAAAATGTGTAATAAGAACAAGTACCTCAAACCCCTATTAGAAGATTTTCAAGGGTAAGTAGACCACCTGATCATTGTTCTCATTTATATTATTCATTAATTACTGATGGTGTTGAGCCAGAAAGATATGAAGAAGTAATGCAGATTGATGCCAAGGATAAGTGGGAGCAAGCTATGGATGAGGAGTATGATGCTATTATAGAAAAATAGACATGGGATTTGGTGGAGCTTCCCAAAGGAAAGAAGGCATTATATAATAAGTGGGTATACAAGATAGAAGAGGATAATTAAGGTAAAAATAAATTCAAGGCCATAATGGTGGTTAAAGTTTTTTCACAAAATAAAGGTATAGATTTTGATGAAATATTTTTTGCAGTAGTTAAAATGACTTCTATAAGAGTTGTTTTAAGTTTGGTAGTGGTAGAATATTTGCACCTTAAACAATTAGATGTGAATATTGCATTCCTTCATGGTGACTTGGAGGAGGAAATATATATGGAGCAGCCACAGGGATAAAAAGTCAAAGGTAAGGAGAAAATGTTGTGCAGGTTGAAGAAGAGTTTGTATGGATTAAAACAAGCTCCAAGATAGTGGTATTTAAAATTTAACAATTTTATGAGAGAATAGGGTAATTCTAGATGTCATTCAAACCATTGTGTGTATTTTAAAAGTTTTTAAAATGGCATCTACATTATTTTTCTTTTATATTTAGATGATATGCTTGTAGCTGGTTTCAACATGCATAATATTAATGTACTCAAGAAATAGTTAAGTGATAAATTATCTATGAAGGATCTAGGTGAAGCTAAAGAAATCCTTGGTATGAGGATAACTAGAGATAGAAATAATAAGAAGCTAAAATTAGCAAATAGAGAGTACATTAAAAAATTGGTGGAAATATTTAATATGCAAGATGTAAAATTAGTTGGGACACCTTTGGCTACACACTTTAAATTAACAAAGGAATAATGTCCTAAAAAACAAGAAGAAAATAAATTGATGTTTATAATTACATAGTCATTAGAATTTGGTAGTTTAATGTATGCAATGGTGTGTATGAGGCCAAACATTACACATGTAGTGGGAGTGGTGATTAGGTTTATGAGTGACCTAGGAAAAGAACATTGGAAGGTAGTAAAATAAATCCTTCATTACTTAAGAGGAACCATACATACAATATTAATCTATAATGAATTAGATGTGACATTACATGGATATGTTGACTTAGATATGGCATACGACTTGGATGGTAGAAGAAACACTATAGGGTATGTGTTTACAGTAGGTGGTACAATAGTTAGTTGGGTATCACAATTACAAAAGTTATGGAATTTCAACCATAGAGGTTGAGTATGTTGCTACTATAGAAGCAAGAAAGGAAATAATTTAGTTACAGAGGTTGATGGAAGAACTGGTACATAGTCAATAAATATGTACTCTATATAATGATATTTAGAGTGTAATCCTCGAAAACTTAGCTTTTCACTCTAGAACAAAACATATTCAGTTGTGGTATCATTTAATTCATTTAGTGATAGAGGAAGAGTAACTAAAATTGGAGAAGATACATACCAGTAAAAATCTTATAGATATGATAAGTAAGGGGGCTACAAGAGAGAAGTTAAAGATTTGTTTAGCTTCAATTGGTCTTCATGGATGATAATAAAATTAATGAACTTGTCTAGGTCTAGATATTACAGTGGATGTAGTAGTGGTGGAGTTGTTGCAATCAATCTCCAAGTGGGAGATTGTTAGGTGTGGAGCCAGTTTGTCTTCCACGATTAGAGGTTAAAAATATGATGTTATTTCAGCTAAGTTTTGGATCCCATTCTTTATATAAATGATGACATAGGGGGTTGCAAGGAAGGGTTTAGGGGAAGCACCCTGAAGCAAAAAACTTATTAAAACTACCTTGTAAAATTATAATTGTGTAGTCAATTTGGGCCATTGATTAAAGGTTTCTAGATTTGATGCTAGAGGTTATGTTTAGGTGTTTTTTCCCTAAATGCATTGTTACATGGCTGAGATGAAAGATGAAACATATTTCACATAGAGAGGAGGCAAAAAGAGGTAGAGAGGTGTAACAGGGTTTGTTGCAGGATTTGTTTCTCCCTTATATCACTAGAAATAATATACTAGACAAGTTTGGTGGATGTAGCCCATCTTGTGTGAACCATGTTAAATTTGGTGTCTCCTATTTTGTGCATGTTTATGATTATTTTATGTATGTTTGATTTATTCATTTCATAGTTTATTTTTTACATGATTTGGGGATAAATATATGTTTTATTTTATCTTAACATTACTAGCAAGCTAGCTTATGAAAGTCATGTTCTATGTTTTGATGTCTTTTGGTTAAGATTATAGTGGATATAAGTGGCTAGTTAGTGCCTTGAATTAGGCCTATTCCACCATTTACCTCAATCTTAGATTAATTAATAAAACCTCTTCATGAAATAATGATGCATAAGATTCTTAGAGTTTTAGAATTTAGTCTTTTGCTTGGCTTATCAGTGTTTTTAGAGCTCAAAATATAGTGGATGAAATATCTATTCAAGTGTATCACCAATAGTAAGTAAGATTTACTTTTTAGTTTTATTCTTCCCTTTTCACTCCAAAATTCAAAAATCTAATTAGTTTTAGGTGATAGATCCAAGAGAACTAGCCCTCTCTAGAGGTTTTTCTCACTTTAGAGTCACCCATGCTCTAAGAAGATCATATTGTATTAATTGAAGAGAAGGTTTGCTTACAAATATTCAAACATGGTGCTCTTCATATTGATAAAAACAACTTAATCCACACTCTCACCATTTTTTGAGTGGTATATTATCAATATATAATCAATTAAGATACCCCAAAAATTCCAAAAACATTTCCAAAATTCCAAAAACATTCAAAATTTTCAAAAGCTAAAAACATTTGTCCTATTTAAATCTAGTCAGTCATTCTCAATCTATCTTGATGGATTAAATCCATTGCTTATTATAAACCATTTCACTAACATTGGGGGTGTGACATTCCATTTGTATGTATCCTTTTTTAGATAAACCACATTTTTTTCCTTTCATTGATCAATCACGTGTAGATATTGAATTGGTTAATGAAAGGATGCTTTCTATTACTTTTTATTTCCAATTTTCCATGTGTTTATTTATTTGTTTACTTATTTATTTTATTTCATTTTTGTGCCTTGAATTATTCTATGTGTGTTCATTGGGTGGTTCCTTGTGCATTATTCTTGAATCTATCCATATTCATACATCAACATTATCATCATGGTTTTTATCATTATTACATTATTTTAAATTGTTTATTAGATCATGAGTTAGTTCTTATGTATATTTTAGCTACATTATCATGGTGTTCTATATCATGGTCCATAACATCATGTGCTATAAAAAAATTTATCTCAAGAAGTATTACAATCAATAGAGACATAAAAACTTTTCCTTAGTAACCTTTGAAATTCTTCCCACCCTATTTGATCTAATCTTCTCATTAATAATTATATTTATATCAATGCTAATAAGGATGAGCATCTATGCATTGGTAGGTACAACCAAATAATTTAAATTTATCAATTTTTATTCTTCCAATCATCTCCTTCATCACATTGTGCATCCTTGTGTGCTTGGTTATTTGTGGCTTCTTCAATGTTTGTGCCCACTCATCTTTAATATGTGCAATAAATTATATCCTTGAGTTATGCTTGCTAATTTTCCCTATTGAGGCATAATAAAATATCAGTATTAAATATAGGTTATCTTAATGATTATAAACATATATGGGAAAAACATTATTTTGAATCATCAGCCCTAACTAGGGTATATCCCATTATCACTAATTATAACCCCTTTTGGGCAAATCAATGTTTCAACCTTTGCTCTGATTATAACCACCTATGGGAAAATTAGTACTTATTTTAAAGTCAATTCATGCAATAATTACCTCAATTAGATTAATCTCACCCATGGTTTAATTTAATTATTATTCATGTTTATTTTTTAGAGACCATCCATCAATTATATGTGTTAGCCACTCCCTCGAGGGGGCATTAATATAGGCTTCCCAAACATTTTTCAGAGATTCTTCTTCAATCATTATCTTCTTTCATTTTCAATGACATATTTCATTTTTTAAGAATAATTTACTATTCCTATAACTTGTAATAGCTTCCGAAACAAGGGAAAACTATAGACACCTAAAATTGGCCATAACTAACCTTTGACCAGACTTCATACTGATCCTACCAAACACTATAAATTAAGCCTAAAAATTACTAAACATCCTAAATTTGGCCATGCATCATTTATCAAATCTTGGAATCATTTTGATACATCCCTAATTTGGGTATCATATCATATGTAATAACCATCTCTAATGGATTCACCCCCAATCACCTTGCAACATAATAACTATCAATTTGGCCTATGGACCTATTAAGTGGGGCACTTGCACACTTTATTAAATCTTGAAAAGTTAAAAGGATAATCAAAATCAATTAAAAAATATTAAATTCCTAGTTGAAT
This sequence comes from Torreya grandis, assembly GCA_037957365.1. NCBI lineage: Eukaryota > Viridiplantae > Streptophyta > Pinopsida > Cupressales > Taxaceae > Torreya > Torreya grandis. The sequence goes on from JARHVA010003301.1 coordinate 855,599, forward strand.
TATCCATTTAAAATTAATGAATATCTAAAAAAGGAAATTCCAAAAATCAAAATATCAAGATATCCATTGGTGTAAAAAGGAGGGAAAGGACAATAGCACCAAAATTAGAAGACTATCACCATGTAGCACTATTATCCCTATTATGGTGGTAGTGTTTAGGTGTAATTATCTAAGGTAAAAATGTCTAAGATATCAAGATGATGGTCTAAGACTACTTTATAGATGTATAGGGATGCCTATAAATGACATGAAGGCTAGATAAGTGTGAAAATAAGACCTAAAATAGGCCTAGGGATAATCTAGGGATGGGTGGTCTCAAGTAGTACTTATATCACTCAAATGTCGTTATTAAGTTATTATATTCCCCCCCCCCACTTTATTCTATAAATGAAACAAAGCAAAATGACTAGGATAAAAGGAAAAGTAAGCATACTTGGACTTACCTAAGAGGTGAAGCCTATGAATCTAGATCTAAGTATGTGTAGTTTTCTCCATTATGTATCTTGTAAGTGAGACATGCATAGATCAGTCCTCACTTAAGAGATAATTAAAGAAAAGACAAAATTTAGTAGAAAATTGAAACTAAGTAAAGAGATAAAAATGAGTAAATGTCTAAGAGAGAGGAAAGGAATGAATAAACTTCATAGGGTTCATGAACCAATGTATAAAATCAGTGATAAACTATGTGTTTGCATGTATATAATGATAAATCAATGAATAAATTATAATGAGCTAATGGATTACTCATTCCACATATGTGGGTGGATCAAGAACTCAATCTAGTATTAACTCCATCATTGCCCACCCTTTTTTGGTGAATCATGACTTATGAATAACTTGGATTGGACTGATGGTGTGTCTAACCATCTCATGTAGGTGGATAAATAACTCAAGTAGACTATGAGTCCATCATTTCCCAGACAAGTATATTAGATGTATTTGAAACTAAAAATACGTGATGTAACTAGAAATCTCTAAGTAGAGATGTTATCTCTATGGCCACTTAGGTATATTAGGTAGCTTTGGGCCATTTAGGAATTCCAACCACTATAGATAGAATAAGGCATGAATCTAGTGTGTAACTTAGAATATGGTGTCTGATGTGTATATCATAGAGTTTACCACTCCATCTGATTAACTAATGTATAAATGAGCATATAGAAATAATGTGTCACATGCCCCCAAATATGATATATAAGCATATAGATTTTTTATTGAGTTGTAAAAATATATATTTGAGTATTTGAATTAAAAATGGGAATGGTCATGTTATTTAAAATGCCCTTAATATGAGTGAACCGATATGAATCTAAGCTAAACTAAGCCAAAACTAGTAAATTTTAACTAAACCTATGTAAACCTAGACTATACTTATTGTACTTTTTATCTAATCTAGAATTTTTTGAAACTAAGGCTAGTAGATAGTAGCATCATATCTTGGGCATTAGTGTCATATGACACTAGTGTCCCAATTTGAGCACTAATGTATGATTATTATGATTTATAAACATTTTTAACTAATACCTATATCATTTTTTTCCACTATGTATATCTGAGTTTGATTTATTTAATCTAAGTTTATGTGCTAAAAATTGTACTATGGGTGCATTTGGATAGCATGATCTCTGTGACAAACCCCTATGAATTTCCCTTCTTTTTAAGGGAGTTATTTAACCTATGTAATAAATACCCTCAAAATAAAAATATTTGTAAAATGTGTGTGAGCTAAAGCATATATGATATCTACATAATAAAAAATTATAATGTACATACATAACATTAGAACATAAGATAATATGAGAAAAAATTTGTAATGTGTGATTTTTGTTAGATCTAGAATTCACAAGGCTATTAAGATATATATAACAATGTATGTGAGTAGAAAATAAGATTAATAACTGACTACATACCTATAGGGATGGGGTATGATGTTCATCATGGCACCCAAGTAGGAAGGGGACATGCATGAGGTGTATCATAGCATCTAAAAATGGAATGTGTAATAAGCAAGAGACAAGTATCATGGCCATGTTGCATATAATAAAACATACATATGACACACATGGGGTACATAAAGTAGTCCAAATGGAAACAATACAATGGACATGGACACATGTCACTAAATCTAAGAAATCAAGACATACAAAGACATGTAAAAAAGTCCATATATGAAAATAATAATCAAGTTAGATTAGAACCACACATAAGGAATTTTTTAAATGTCTACATACACAATGAAGAAATCACACACAAGGACATGGATACATGTCCAAAGCATATATATATAGTGAAAAGAATTAGAATCAAGCCATAAAGAAATGTAATATTATAATTCCATTCAATAAAATAAGCATAAATATACAATCAAGTCTAAACTAGGAAATCTATAAATGAAAATATGCATGAACATGTAATACAAATCTATGAAAGAAATAATATGTACATAAGATGAATCTAAAATAGTAGTAGTTGGAAAAAAATCTAAGTAGGTGTAGCATGATCAATATCAAGATATAAAAATGTTAAATCTATGGTGTAGAGTTTAGAAATAGGTAAATTGGTAATCAAAACTATGTATAGGGTACCCCAAAATGGGTGAATGTGTTAAATGAAGAACCCATGTAGATATGTCGATGCCCTCAATGGGTAGATAGTAGTAAATCTAAATCACTATAGTGGATTTGAGTCTTTTATTAATATACAATAACTTAACAAGAATAAGTAAAACATGTATGTATGATAAAAACTAACTATACTAATATAGCATAAATCTTGCAACATATCACTCTTTGAATAGCTCCCAGCGCGCGTGCATGCCCCCTGCTCCCTACGCGTGCATGGAGACTTTGAACGCTGCTAGCACACAGGCACGAGCACGTACTTCCAGCTTGGTCCAGGTGGTTGCTGATCTGGCAGCTGGTGTGGCTGAACCTTTACCAGCGAATGGGGATAGGATTCTGGTCATGGAAGGGGGTTCTTCTCCATTGATGGATTCAGTAAATGGTTCCCTTGTTTTTGGGTCTATCCCTAGGTCTAAGGGAGGAACTTATGCAGACGTGGCTACTTTTGAAGCTGAAATTCATGATGTGAAATGCCAAGCTTCTGCGGGGAGACTAAGGGAATCACCTGTAAGTACTTTAAAACCTGTCAGGGTTAATCTTGATCCTGATATTGTTAAAGAAATCTTTGATCAGGTAGAGTAATTTTCAAAGTCTACGGCTATTTGTAGATTTCGTGGCTTCTGGCCATCTCATGCCGATTTACATGGCTGGATATCCCAGACATGGCTGCCACTAATTGATGGAAATGTTGAAATTTATCCTTGTGGTAAAGGTTTTTTTATAGCTTTATTTCACATTGCTAAGGACATGAAGACTATTCTTTCCAATAGAAATTTCTTCTGGCAGGGTAAATACCCTCTCTTCACCAAACGGTGGCATATGGATTTCAATCTTGTAATGAAAACTTTCAACAAGATCCCTGTCTGGGTTTAGCTCCCTAATTTACCATTGCATCTATGGCATGATTCGGTGTTTAAAACCATCAGAAATGCTATAGGGGAGTTTTTATTCATGGACGTAAAAACCAAGAGGTATTTCAGATCGACCTGTGCTCGCCTTATGGTTGAGGTGGATGTTTCTAAGGGCCTTCCTGAGGTGATTTGTCTAGATTCCCCTAGGGGATCTTGGATGCAAAAGTTAGATTTTGAAGGGCTACCTTTTCGATGTAGAAAGTGTCATCTGACGGGGCATGTTGCAGCCCGATGCACTGCAAGGAAATCCAGACCCAGAAGATCTCCTTCTTGGTGGGTAGAAGCTGATCATGATCACTATATTGCAGAACAACCTAAGGAAGCTTTGACTGATTCTGAGAATGAGATTGAAAAGAGTATCTTATCTATTTCGATAGATCAGGAGTCTCAGCTAGAGACGGTTCTTGTTGAAGGTTCGGTGGAGATTGGATTATGTAATCTACCTGAACTAATTTCTGAGGAGGTGGTGGTTCCTTCACCTATTTTGAAGGTTTCTCCTAGGAGCCAGTTGTTGGCTGGTTCTCCTAAGGTTTTGGCTGAGGTTTTGTTGCCCCCTGGGCTTCATGATTCTTGGCCTTCTGTGGAATGGGTGGCTGAGGTAGCTAAGGTAGAGGATGGCTGGACTACTATTAAGAGGAAAAAATCTAAGCTTCTGGTCCCTCCTCTAGATATGAAACTTCGGTCTTGTAAAAAAAAATAATAACTAATAGTTATTGTTTGTCTAGCTCTTGTATGTTGTTTTCAGATTACTGGTTTATCTGGTTTAGCTTTTGTAGGTTCCAGGTTATTTTGTTTCCTGGATGTGCTTAAGGTTTATATCTTATCTGATGTAAAGGGTTTTGGGGCCCCTTCAAAACCTATTTTTACCTTAATCTAAAACTATACTAATATAGCTAGAATATGTAGTGTCTAGAAAATATAAGAGATGTAAACATGACATTGCATGCAATCTATCATTTTGTAATTTTGAGTAAATATTTGAATGTTTTTGGGCTTTTGACATATTATATTTTTTTAATTTTTGGATATAATCTATGTACAAATATCATGAAAATGAAAATATCTACAAGAAGTAAGAAATAATTAAGGTATGTACAAGAAGGTAGGAATAATACTAACCGATGAGTCTCATGGGAGACTAACTATAAACATGGATTGTGTCAAATAAAGGAATAGTGATCATGTGTGATGTATGAAAATGTAACAAAGGTCCCAAAACCTACTTTAAAAATTGATGTATAGCTGGCATTGCCTGTGAAGTGGTGTTAAGAATTTATGAAATTGACTATGGTGTCATATAAATTATAGGGGTTTTAGGGACCTATTTGATAGAATATGTTGTAGATGGTATAAGTTCTCTATGTTGAGAACCTTGATAACTCAATAATACTAATATTAGAATAAAATGGGTAAAGGGATGCCCTCTATAGTCTATAACATATCTATTACATAGGGGTATCTCTAATAATGGTCTTCGTAGGAGAGTATGCATACATGGTAACATTATAGGAGTAGACCTCACCTACATTGGTGGCTAAATTGAAATCTATGGCATAATAATAATAACTATGCTCAAGGATATAATTGGTAACTAAGATGTAACTAGTAACTTTTATGTGAATTCCTATGGGATAGGTGGAGGATACTCATATGAAATACCCTCAACTATGATCACCTGATTTTCATGTATATATTTGAGGAATTTATGCATGGTGGATGGGATTGATTATATTTTTTGTATCGTTGATCCACCCAATAATATTTCAAATGTGTTTGCACTAGGTACTACTAATAATCTAGTTGCCACATGTATTGGTCCAACCTATAGTGTAAGTATAATTTCCCCAAAGGATCTTTGCACATGGCCATTGAAACCATGAATAACTATGTCTATAAGAGAATGCCCTGATATAAATACCCTAAATTCTATAGAAGTGTGATAGTGAACACATTATTACTTGACTATTATCAATCATAACACTTTGAATAGGATGATGATCTATGTAGGCTTGTATAAAGAGTGCATATAAATCTAAATCATCATCAATGATCTCCTACTTTAAGAAAGTGATGAGTGCTCTAGTTGGAACTATAGTATGATACACACCAATAGTATTGTGTAGGGGATGTCCATCCTCTATAGTAGTGTGGTATTATTCTATTGGTGGATGTGCCTAATATGTGTAATGAATATCATAAGTTCCCCCTACCTCATTTGTTGTATGCTTTAAAAATGGATGTATGAATATTTTCAATTCCTTAGCTTCTATTTTTTAAATTATGGGTGCCTTTGTGGGTGTGTCCACATCAATTATTTTAGCCTATATCAAATATTATATTGTATGTTTCAATGTGATGAATCATTTTTTAGTATGGATTGGTGGCCTATGATATTCATAATTTGCATTAGAATCCTAACTTTTTGGAAGAGGTTGAGTCATGTCAACATACTTAATGGGTGGTATAGATATTAAATTACATTCTATAAGCTATTTTAAAACATTTTTTATAAATTCTATAAGGTTGGTGAAAAATCTCCATGTAAGATCTGATAAAACTAGGTGAGGATATGACTCTAAATCAACATTAATTATGGTCTTTGGATCACTCCTTTTTTAGTTTCCCTTACATTATATGGAGGATTACTATAACTCTTAGTATCTGATTTTGGTCCACTTTTATATTTCATTTTATTCATAGATAGAAGTTTGAGTTCTCTTTCTTTCAATGTGTGTCATAAATCTATGATGATTGGAAATTTCATGAATAATATAGCTTCATGTAATGCTAGTAGTAGGCTCTATTTGAATATGTCTTGGAGCTCTTTATCTACCATGGGGCTAGTTATATTTTCCAATATAATTTTATATTTAAATATGTATTCTTTAATAGGCTCATATTTTTTCTTTAGTTCTGCTACTTGAGCATATTAGATCTTATCACTGATGTTTATTGGGAAGTGTGATAAAAACATATCTAATAATATATTTAATGTAGTGATAAACTAATTCAATAGATCATAAAACCATTGTAAGGTATAGTATTTTAGACTACATGGGAACAACTTAGTGAGGATACTATCATTAGACATGTAGTCCAAACATGTTACATGGAAAGCTTGGAGATAGAGCTCTAGGTCACCCTTAACATCACAAAATATAAGCTTCAATGCCATAAATGCATATGGAAAATGAGTTTTCACTAAGGGATGTGCCAAATGTGTATGTAAAAGAACATGATATTCTAAGGCATGTGATGGCCTAATATCTCCCTACTCAAGATGTAACACCTTAGCCTATAGAGAATCAATCTCATGTATAAAGGATTATACATATTAAGAGGAGGAACTAGCCATAAGATGTGTTGCTACCACTAAAGTTTGTCAAGTTTAAAATGGTTGTTATAAAATCTAAGTTAGACCCAAAGTAGGTGTAACAATGTTGTTATCTAGGGGAGTAGATGATTGACCATTATTTTATTTTTTAAGTTCTTCATGGATAATATTAATAAGGTCATCTTGCATATACAAATGTTTGGAAATAAAATATTTTAATTATCTCTTATCACTTTCATCAAATCAGTTGTTGAATTCTACAATTGTAGGTTGGGGAGTATGAAAAAATTGTTGTATATTTTTAAATTTTAAATAAATTTAATCTATGAAATATTGAAAGTATTAAATACTAAAAAAATTTAAGCTTTTAGAACTAATATATGAACATAGAAAATAAAAGGATAAAAACCCTAAGAACATCTAGGGTTAGGATCCGAATAATATTTGAAGTAAGTTAGGTTCACCAAATTTTTAAACCTTTTAAGACTTAGTTGATGTAAATAATATATTATTAAATAGCTGAGTATAGTATATTAAGGTAAAAATATACAATAAATACAATCACTAATCTATAATAAAATTCACTTAATTTGGCATTTCTAAAAATATAATAAATAATGTAGATATGAACTTAACTAGAAAATGGCTAAGATGAATGATCTGTAGGATGAAAATGAAGGTAAAGGCTAGTTTGAGTGTCACAAATAAGATCTAGGTGTCAAAACCCCTCCTATATGGTAAAAACCTAATTGGATAGTAGTACTATGTGACATTAATTTCTCTATATTGGTGGTAATGTCCTTTGCGTAGAATTATTCTAAACTTATGGGTACACCTATGTTTGGGTCTATTGAGCATATTCATATGCACATAATTTTTGGATCTCTATGTATGACCTATTTTAAACTAATTTTATGAGCAAACCCTAATCCTCCATGTTACTAGGGCATCCAATTGATATAAGCAGTAAATTGTGTTGTTAATGAAGTAGGTTGGACATCCTCAACACCTTGTTTTGATGATATTTTCCTACATACCAATACTTTAAATAGGGATCAAGATTGAATTACTTCTCCCCACCTAAGTATTGGTGCAAGTGAAATTAAAGCTAATATGATTATTGAATTAACTACATTAAACATGATTCTAATTAGAAATCTATGTAATATGACCTTAAGAATGTTGTAGATGGTTGTATGTAGAATTAAGATGAATATGGATTGATAACCTTGATTGTGAAAAACTTGCTTTGATTGTTCTAAGTAATTTGTATCTAATTTACATACATTAGTTAGAGGGATAAAAGTCATGTATATACTATTCTGGTGTTTTTTAGGTGTTACAAAATGTCTAGGTTGACCTTAAGTGGTATTAGATTTGAAAAGGTAATTTTTGGTGGAAAAATGGAAAATAAAATAGAACCAAAATTGGGACACTAGCACCATGTGGTGCTATTGTACCAATTATGGCACTTGTGTCTAGGTGGGAAACCCTGAGACATGAAGGGTCAGGATGTCAAGATGAGGCTCTAGGACTACTTTAGATATGTCTAGGGATGTTTATGGCCTACAAAAAGGATAGATAAGTGTGAAAATAGGCCCTAATATAGATGTACATCTAATCTATGGATGGGTGGTCTCAAGTATCACTCTTAGCACTCAAGTGTCATTTTTACATGATTAGAGATTTAAACATGTAGTAGTCCTTGAGGGGAATGTAATCTATGAAAAAATAAATAAACTCATAAAACTTAAAGCTGTTGATGATAAAAAACAAGCTAGGAGCTCAACTAATACTCAACCTCCAAGCTCATCTAAACCAATTTCTACTGAAGGTGAATATCTTAGGATACTCAAGGATATTTTTATCTATTTTCTATTTTAGAAAAGTTGTATTTTTCCTTTGTGAAATTTTGAAAATAATTAAAAATAGAATAAGAAAAAAATACAAGTACCAAAAGTTACATTGTAATGTGAAAGGTCAGTCCATTCCCTCCTATACCTATAAATAGGAGAAATCAAAATTTTATTAGGGATGTTTGATTATCATTTTAATTTTTCTTGAAATGAAGGAGAAATAAACATTGTTTTCATTCTTTAATTTGAGAACATAAGGGAAATCCCAGATCTTTGTGTCTAGAATTTTATTTATGGATGTATGTTTTTCTTATGTTAATACATATCTCTCAATTTAATCAATACATGTATTACTCTCAAAAAACATGTTACTTTCTATAAATACATATTTCATTGCATAGGATTAATTATGTGTTTGTTTGTTCATGCTAAACCCTTTGTTTCCCTTCCTTTTATTTATTTTTTGGTTGAAAGTAATATAACCCAATACTCCATTCAACCTATAGATATTCTAAATATGGTTGTTTCATTTTTTTCCTATTTTAAATAAATGGAATCTCCCCTCTGAATAGAGGAGAGACTTTTTTCTCCACTATTGTAAAAACTCATATTTGTAAAAAATTTAAATATTTTACCAACAATGTTAGACAATGTAATTTGTGGAGAATGTGTATTTTTCATCATTAAAAATGGCTTTTTTTGTGTTTCAGTCATATAAATTTTGGCCATGAAAAAAAATATCCATAAGGTTTTTCATTGTATAGATAACTAAAAAGGGATTTAGGATTGAATAGGTTAGTCTTAACTTCATTCAGAGAAGAATTTGTTGAACCAATTACAACACTCTGTGTAAATGAGATACTTATTCAAGGTTCTAAATAAAATTTAATATTAACATATACTAAAAAGGAAATCATATTATTATTCCAAATTTTCCATTTATGTAAATTAGGGTTAATTGATTTAAGTTCAATGTCAATGTTACCAAGACTATACTAACCTTATAATAAATAGGTGTATAGTTCACCAAATGATCCCAACAGCTTTTTGAGTCCTTCAAAAAATTAGAAACTGACTAACAAGTTTCAACACAAACAATAGTCCTCATAGAGTGTCATTTAACCTTACTAAATGTAGTCAATACTAATAACTTATAATATAGATATTCAAAAAATATTTCCATTTTGATTGTAAACCCAAGTCACATAAAGGAGACTATAGTTTACCAATCATATAATGTTTATGAGCCTCATTACACTATATTAATTAATAATTTTTATTTTTTATGATAAAATAAATATGTTAATGCAATATAGTAGAGTAGATTTAATTGATAATATCAAGTTCAATTGATCTCAACACTTATATGTTTCTTAACTAATGTTAATATAAGAACACATTTGCAATACTACCATAACAATATTTTATATCAACTTCAATAGATGAAGTTAAATAAATAAAATTAAATGATGCAATCCCCACGAATTACATTCCAAGTTTCTTATCCTTTAATAGGGTGTGATTTATTATTGCCATATACCACTATTCATGCTAGTCCTAGATTGGTATTAATATTTATTTATAAGTTCCTTAAATACACCTATGTATGCAAAAAGGACTTAAGATTAACTTATTCATGTAGTTAATTAAATTCTATATTAAGTTTACATTCAATAAATATGTAACAACAATTAACACAAGTGAATTTCAACACTTGCTTGTTAACCTTACCAAATAAAAACCACATTATTGACTTATTCAATTCCATTATCTAAGCATATCAAACATAGTTTAACTCAATCTCCTTGAATGTAATAGAGCATAAATATTTTTCACAACATAATTATGAAACATTTCATGTGTTATATATCTTATATTAGGGTTAGTAAAATTCATTCAATTACTATATTCCTTTATATGTTTTTTCAAATTCAATTCTATGTAAAAGGGAGTAAATAACCAAAGTAACCTAGTTGAATTAGACTTTCATAATAGGTTTTCACCATTTACACATTATGTTTTCCCACTTAATAATATAATTATATAGTCATAAGACCAAATAAATCAAGATCAAGAAAATTAAATTATTACCATTTCATTTTTATAAAGTGTTAATCACTTTGATTAGCATAAAAAAGATAATTTGATTCTTGATTCCATAAATATAACTACAGTTAGAATATCAACATTGGATACCACATAGAAAACCCTAATAATCTTCACTTACATTTTAAAATACCAATATACTTTTTTAGTAATTATTTATCATTTAAATTCATACAACTTTAATATTAACAATAAAATGACCATAACTTAGATCATCATGAGTATTGTATATGTAACAAGAATATTCAAATAACAACAATTTCTCCATATGATATAAGTTAAAAAATGAAACTCAATACAAATATAAGAATAGGTACAAAATTGTCAACACTATAATATGGAGTCATCTAACATTATCAATATACCTCAATACAAAAATACCCTTCTTTAGTATATTGGAACAATTTTGTATTAAAATGGATAAGGTATACAATAAAATAGCCTAAATCTCAAATCATACCTTTATCAAATATAGTGGAGAGTCAGTAAAGCAATAAATTTAATTATTCTAATATGAGGCTAAATAACATTGATAAATTCAAAAAAATCATAAACACATAATAACATAATTCAATATTATCAAAATGGATTACATGGTTAATTAAATATCCAAAACTAAGTTCTCTATGATTGACAAGTTATACACATGGTCTCCAGTTTCACAAGTGAGAGTTTTTTCGATATCACTGACAATTTTAGAAACATAGTGACTAATAGTGCTTCATAAAATAATACCAAATATCCATATAGAAGGGGTATATTGAAACATCAAAAAAGGGGTTCTATAATAATCCAAGTGCTACAAGGATCAATTTCATTACTATAAAGTAAAATCAATGGACTTGATATTCAAAGCAACTATCTTGGACCAAGTACAATAGACAAGAAAAACATATAAGCATGTCAAAAAAAGTATATAAATAGAGAGAAATAGTTTTTATAGCCTAGATTTACACCCGTATAAGATTTTTCAAGCCTTCATAATTCAAAGTAATATGGAGACAATATTAGGATATGGGTGGCATAGTAGGTGGATTGAATCTCTAGATTTTAGGGGTAGTTCACCTTGATGTATAAATTAGGCTCATAAACACTACACTAGTAAATTACAAATGGAAAGGGAAAGTAATATCATTAAATAAACCTAACTAAGGAGGTGATACACCAAAATTTAATACCACTAAAACCTATTGCATATGTACTAGACCTATAGGACTGAAAGGCATGTAATACTCTCAACTTGAAACTATTACATTATTGATTTTTAGAGAGGTAAAGTATTATGAGGTTAGGAGGGAATATTATTGCCACTTCAAATCCACAAGTGACCCCTAATGACACTCTCTACAAATTTAAATAATGAGATAAATTTCATGGAAGAAAGAAGAACAAGATAATAAATAAAGGTCATCATCATTATATACTTTATTTTATCAACCATTCAATTTTTTACAATACATGTAGCCATGAAAGAAGGTGAAATCAGTTTTTTACTGATTAAAGGAATTTCAAAAGAGTATGACTTCATCATAATAATTGTGGAAGATCCTTACAAATCCAAACACGGTTGTATATATAGAGAATGAGAGAAGGAAAGAGAGAATTACATAGAAGAAACTCATTAATAAGTGTCATTATTCTAAAACAATCTACAAACCAGAAGAGAAACGTATAAAATAATCCATAAGATGATTCAACTCAAGTGTACTCTTGAGGTCATAATAATATTTTATAGTTGACATAAGCAAAAACCTTAATTCTTCATTTGAAATTGATATTTATTGATTGGTAGTTAACAACCACTTGCAATTATCTTAAAAGTATTTGAAACTACATACACATAATATTTTATAATTTTTATTGATTACTGACACTTTATATCTTGCAAGAACCCATCGAGTCTCAATCTCTCTAAGTGGATAGCTTAAGGGGTAAAATTAGAAAGGGGTGTGCATACCATTGGTGCATCAAAGGATTTTTGTCCCTTTTGCCACTTGTTATCTACACACTTGTATCGTAAAACCATCAACCCTAATTTTGTTCTTATCTATTATACCCATCTAAGAATTTGCTACATTTTATCCTCATTTTCCTCACCTAAATCCCTTTTTAATAATCAACTATGCTAGGTTGACTAGGTCAAACTTATCAGCTAGGATTATCAAAAGAATCAAAGGTCAAATCCACCTATAAATATAAGTTCATTTCCATCATTTTTAAAGGAGAAGTGAAATAATAAGTAAGAGTGAATGAATATCTACTTATTTACCATTATACTTGAGGAATAAAACTTAGGGTTCCATAATTTCTTTAGAGATATGGATCTTGTCTTGTGGAGAAGTATTTTAGATACATTGATAGGTTGTGTAACCTAGAGTTTATTTGTCTTTGTCATCCTTACATACCATAATAAACTCTTATGAAGCACCTTAGCCAAGGGATATATTGAGGCTCGATAGGTTTATATTAGAAGGTAAGTATTCCAAACTTTATTTCTCCTTTGTAAGAGTAGATAGATATGCAATTGTAATTTTATTTTATATATTAGGATTATATATACATTAAAATGAATATATGTCTTATATGCATGTTTAGTTTTATTATATATAACACCCACATTATGCCAGAAGATAACTAGTTTTTAGTGATGTCATGGAGGTATCCAGGTGAGTGGATGAAGTGTCTTGATAGTCTTATTATTAGTGACAAAGTGTCCAATTTTTTTATCCTAATATGCTTAAAGTAGGCTTGGTTGATCTTTAGTTTTGGCATGATTAGGGATGGGTCTGAAGTATTGATCATGTGTGAGGAGTCCTATAAAATTTCAAGAATTATTGGATATCTTATGGAAGTGCATGGTATTCATTTGGTCCTTCAATATGTTCATCTAGGCATAGTTGGTTCTATGGTATAAAAATCTAAGTAGGTATAGTGATGACATTATATTTGACATGTGTGAAGTTTTAAGGAGCATATTGATATATGGATGGATTACCCTATGTGAGGAGATAATATGGTTCAAATTTTAGGTGATGAAGTTGAGCTTATATAAAGATAGAAGGGTGAAAATTTGGCCTCTCAAATAGAAGCTCACTAAGTTTCTACACTTAGCCAGACCATCACTGCACATCATGTAGATATGAATGAACCAAAAAGTTTGTGACTTTAATGCAAGTACTCAAAAATCCAATTGAGGTCAAAGATTTTCATGGTGATTTTTTTATAGTGCCAAGAATGTAACCTAAATATTTGGAGTCTTGAAGTGTTTTCTAGCTTGAGATATAAATCTTCAAAGTTCCACTTACAGACTGTGATGGGTTAGAGATCGTCAAGATAAACTACATTAAATTCTAAGGTCATCTAGTCATTATATATAAAGGTGTGATTTAATTAATATATATTAATCCAATGGTGCTCATAAAAGTAAATATGTCAAATAATGAACATGTTAGTGACATGTGTCATATTCATGAAGCTTGGATAGAAGATCAATGACAAGCATATGATCATGCAGTTAGAAGATCAATGCTACACATTAAAGTCAATGATTCAAATGTAAAAAAGGAATGTGAGGATACCAAGTCGCATAGTATTTGGATCTTAGAGATTATATCAATGGTGATCATTGCTAGATAAAGATCAGGCTAATTTGTAGAGATTGATGAAGCACATTTGTCCATAGTTGTCAAGAAGCAGTGAGATGATGAAAAGTTCTCCATGTTTAATAGTAAAGGTAAAAATGAGGCTAATTTTGAGGGAGATTGATGATACATATTCATTAAATCTATGAGAGGACATGATATTATGGAAAAGTGTTTGAATTTTAATAGTTTGTTAATGACCATTGGAATTCAAATATTCAAATTTAAATGGGAAAAAGTAATGCTCAATTTTTATGCTGTAACTTTTGATTTATGTAGAATTTGATCATGGTGTAAAAGGAAAAGTTATAGAGGAATTCAATGAAACATTCATAGAACCTAGTTGTAAGCTCTAATTTTTTGTACAGTCAAATATATGGATCTCTAAATTTGACTATCTATGTGTTCATACTCTGTAAGTAACTCGAGAAGGGTAATTGAGTTGTTCTTAATGGTATTTAAATGTTTTAAGATGAAATAAGAGTTGAAACATGTTTTATAATTCATGAATATCATCTATGTGGATTATGGGTGTTTTTCCAATCCATATTATATATGAAAAGTCTTAGAAGTTTATTATGTGTTCATTCTTGGTGATCATATGTATAGAATGATGTTTAGGATAATTGTGTTGTTGCAGAAGGGTGTTGTGATGGATGTTTTAACTTAAGGTGGACCTATCGATCATGTGTCACATGTATATGTATTTTTAAAGTGTTATTATGTTGTAAGTTTTATTATGGAAGTGTTAAACAGCTGGATGGGTCTCCATGAGACCTATAAGGAATAATGAGGCCTAAGTGAAAGGCATAGATGCTTAAATGTGACCCATAGTTGCTATGGATGATGAGATATGTTAGATGTATTAAGGGATAATACAAGTATTATGTCTGATCTAGAAGATAATAATCATGATGTCTCTATAAAAGGTGAAATCAATGGTGGTAATTTATATACTAGTGAGACTTGAGAGAAGAGGTATGTGTGAGAGTTGTAGAGCAAAATAAATATGAAAGGGTGAGTGACCAATGGATGGGTTGTAGATTAGATCATGTTGATTATTGTGTGTATGAACTATAGGTCATATTTATGATACTATAATAGTACTCTTGTAGGTTTAAATATTGAGGATGAACAAAGAGGTTTAGAGTGATCCAAAAGGATGTTTTGGATGCCTTAAGTGTGAGCAAAGGATAGATGATGTCTGTGTGAGATTGGTGTTTGATTTGAGAGGTAGACTAGAGTGTTGGCTATGCATATGACTATTTGGTCATGTTTTTAAGGTTATGATAGAGTTGTTGCTGAGAAGTGTAGAGCTATCTAAAAAGTGGTTTTGGATGTTTGTGTCTATGTGAAGAAGTGAAGTGGGTTAATATACATTATATCTCCATCAGATTGGTAGCTAATCAGTGTTTAGTAGATGTTCATATCATAGGTTTTGGGAGGGTGATCAACATATAAGTAATAATGACTTAAACATCCTAGGGGTAGGTTCTCCTTATGGAACGTGTGTTTCACTAAAGTCTAGTCAGAAGGACTTTACCATTTGAGGGGCAAGTGATCCTTATGGAATTGGTGTTTCACTAAAGTCTAGTAAGAAGGACTTAACCATCCTAAGGGAAGGTGATCCTTTTGGAAGATTTGTTTCTCTAAAGTATCATGTTTTCATACTTCTTATAGGAGCAGTAGTCCATGTGTTTATAGGATTAAGAGTGGGTTTTATTTTTGAAGAGTGTTTCTCACATAGATCTTATGTTGTGTGTGTAATCTTGCATTATATATATGTTCTTTGCTATAAACATCTTTAATTATTCATGACTAATTTTTTTAATGCTTAAGTTTTTGAATCATTATGAAATTGAATCAAATTGTTTAACATCACTGATTCACCCCCCCCCCTCTCAGTAGGTTATACCTTTAATAATTGGTATCAGAATAGGTTGTTTGGTAAAGGCTTGAAATCTTGAATGAGATCTAAGGTACAATATGGGTAGCCACAAAATGCAATGATATTTTTAAACTAAGCAAGCACTAATGTTCAATAGATCTAATTATGCTTTTTGGAGTGTGAGGATGAGGACCTACATCATATCCCAAGGGTTTGACACTTGGAAATCTATTTTGGATGGTTATTTTGTACCTACTATTTCTCCATCCAGTGTTATTGATAATAAGTTTTTTGAGATGAATTCTAAGGTAATGATTTCTATCACTTATGGTCTCTTAGAGACTAAATATAATAAAGTAATACACTACATATCTTCCAAAGGAAATGTGGGATAATTTGAAGATTATTTATGAAGGAGATTAAAAGGTTAAGTCAGTAAAGTTATAGACTCGCCAAAGATAATTTTAGAGTCTTAAGATGAAGGAAGAAGATTTTTTGGCATTCTTTCTATAGAGAGTTGATAAGATTGTGGACATCATCAGAGGTCTTGGAGAGAACCTTCAATAATCTACTATAGTTCAAAAGGTATTAAGGTCTCTTTATATCAAGTTTGATTCTAAAGTATTTGCTATAGAAGAAAATCATGATCTTACACAGTTAAAGATGGATGAATTGCATGGCATCCTTATTACTTATGAGATGATAATAAATGATGATATACCACCAAAGAAGGAAGCAAAATTCAAGATATAAATGAATCCAAGAATAAGTTCCTAGGTAATAAACTCAAGGAGGATGACATATATTATATTGATTAAGATGAACTAATTTCTTTATTTACAAGGAAATTGGAAATAGGGTTAGGAAAATATAAGGGTAAACTACCTTTCAAATGATTTAGTTGTGGAGTGGTAGGACATTTTTCTAATAAGTTCCCTCATAAGCATAATAATAATGATGATGAATAGAATGGTGATGGCCAAGATGAAGACAAGAAGACATACAAGTTTGATAAAAGGAAGAAAGAATTTAGAAAGTATGACAATAAGAAGTCTTTCAAGAATAAGAAGAGTCTATACACCAATAAAGATTATAGCTCATCATATTAGATTGAAGATAGTGACTTAGAGTATGATCATGAATATCATGGTACTATTGAAGATAAAACCATCTTTATGGTTGAGTAATTAAATTGGTCATATCTAAAGGAGTCTACTTGGAGTGATTCATCTGATGATAAAGATGAGGTGGAATATGAGATTCAATTGATGAATGTTATTTAAGAACTGAATATTAAGAAGAAGATTAACAAGAAGATGATGTCTCAAATGAAGGAATATGAAGAATAATTTAGTGTGTTTGAGGCAAGAATAAGTGAAGACACCAAGGAGAAAAAATATATAGTCAAACATCTTAGTTGTTAATTGTAAATCCTATCTATAATCCTAGAAGCTAAAGAAGATGAATTTTTAAGGTATGTAATTGAAAAAAAGTCATTAAAAGTTGAGATAAAGAAGACATTTAGTAAGATGAAGTCATTTGTGAGATTTGTAAATATCGCAAGTGATCTAGATTATATTTTGAGTGATCAAAATCATGAAAGTGATAGAATTGGTCTTGGATACAAAGAAGAACCAAAAAGTGCAACCCAAGATAAGATGAATACTAATGTAAATCAAACCTTGAAGGTTAAAAGCTAGTCAAAGAATGAATATGCTAGTAGAATAAAGACAAATTAGATCAGATAACTAAATCCCATGAGGTATGCAAGTTTTAAATTTTACTATTACACATGTAATCAGTATGGGCATAGAGCTAGATAATGCAAGAGACCCATTAGAAATGATTTTGCATTGAACTATGATGGGGTTTATCAGTTAAAAGGTGAGTCTTCTTCAAAAGGAATAGTTTATTTCAATTGTCAAAAGAATGGACATATTTCAAGATTTTTTTATAATAAGGAAAGGTAGGATAATCTTTTTGAAAAAGGTATAGTGTGCTTCAACTATCAAGATATAGGTCACATTGCTAGATGCTGCAATCAAAGGCCCATAAGATATAATAGGTTTAATAAATCTCCTAGAGTGTAAGAAAGAAGATAAGTTAACTCATATAAACCAAAGGTAGTAAGTGTGAGTTATGATGAGTCTGCAGGTCCAAGTAATATTTTCCTATGATATAAAATGATATAGAAGTTGAAGATTGTCAAGGTCTCTCATTTTTTACTCATGTTGTGAATGAAGAGACCAAGCTTAAGAAGAAGACCAAGGTGCTAGTTGAGGCTAGTTCTGAGGTGTGTATGGATTCAAGTGAACATCCTACTATTATTAAACAAGTTTTATGAAAAGAATATTAGTTTTTAATACTTAATAATGAGGTTCTAAACTACAAGGAAGATTGTTCAACTAAAAAGGTATGTCATCAATCTATGTTTCCCCATGTGTTATCAATACAATTTTAGAAGAGAAGGAGAATGTTGTAGTGGATGAACAAGCTATTTCTCTTAAGACTAAGCAGAATAATAATAATAATAATAATAAGAACTATCAGTATTAGATGACTAAGGAAGAGAAGGAATATTAGGAGTTATGGGCAACTCCTAGTTTCACATTGTTCTAAGGAACCATTTGAAGTAGGGTGTCTCTGCCTATGCTTCTTAGGAGACATATTTCTTGTGAAGAAGTATGTGTTCTCAAGGTATATTAAGGGACTTTTATCATAAAATTGGAGTAGTCTATAGGTTAAAATTAAAGGTTTGTTGGTGGTGAAGGAGTATTTAAATTTTTTCATAGAAAGTTTTTTTGACCTTATTCTAGCATGCTCCAAGTGGTTTTGTGGTTTAAAGGTATGTTGAAGTCAAATTGGAGCTTTTTGAGTAGTCTTAGTTTTCTCAATTTTGGCCTATGGGCATGCATGCCTAAAATGGATTATAGTATGTATGGGTTACAAAAAGTATGGAGGCTTAAATATTGGTTCAAAAGTGTGTGATAGCTGTCTCCAGGTGTGTAAGAAGTTTTAGAGGTGGGCATTGACCATAAGGAGGTTTGTTGACCCCATTTGTTTTAAGATTCTAGAGTTTTGGGATATGCTATAAAAGTGGTTTGACATATGAATTGAGGTTTTAGGATTCTTAATTTGTTTAATGGAAAAATGGGTCGTTAAATAAAGTTTAATAAAGATCTAAATGTTTATGGTTTTAAGTTTATTCATGATTTTATCAAGATGGATGCCTAACTGGCTAATAGGTTTGTGAAATAATCATGTTACATAGGATGATCTAGGTGATGAAAATTTGTGTACCTAATGGGGAATACGAGATCACTCTATATATGAATTTTCAGCTCTTGAAAGTATGACTACTAAAATCTTTGGGCTCTACAAGTTTTAGGTAGGGCTACAAGGAGTTTAGACATGCCTAGTGTGAATATTTGATGTTTTTGCTCAGTTTATCCAAAATATAAAGTCATGAGTGTTTCAAGGTAAGTTATCAAGTTTTTTTAGAGCATTTTTCCTATTTGGTGAGTGGCATGAAGTTCTGTTGGTAGTCCTTGAGGTGGCTTGAGAGAGAAGGCTACTAAGCCTATGTGGTAGTTCTTCATGATGTGTGAAGATATAAAGATGCTCAAGATGTGAAATGGATCAAATATATTAGGGAGAGTCCATATTAGATGTTTATTGGTGAGTTCCATTATATTTTAGTTATTTTATGTGTTCTTTATTCATTAGTTATAGTGTTTTCTTTAAGAGAGTCTTGACACGTATCAATAAGAAGTTGTCAAGGCAAAGAAGAGGTAGGTTCAAGGTAAGGGGGAGGTTGTATTATATTTATAAGGTTTTAATCTCCTTTTTTTGGTCCTTTTAGGTATTCAAGATCATTTTGTTCCCACTTTATCATTATGTCAAAGGGGGACAAGGTTCCTATTGTGACAGTGCTTGAATAGAGAGAAGGAAGGTGAGATATATGATGGGTGTTGATGTCAATAACAAAGGGAAAGTTTTTTGGATAGTTTTTAGTGATGTCATGGAGGTGTCCAGGTGAGTGGATGAAATGTCTTGATAGTATAAGTGTCAATGAAAAAGTGTGTAGTGAGCTTATCCTAGTATGCTTGAAGTAGGCTTCATTGATATTTAGTTTTAGGATAATTAGGGATGGATTTGAAGAATTGATCATGTGTGAGGGGTCCTATCATAGGTCAAGAATGATTTGAGTTATTTTGGAAGTGTATGTTATTCATTTGGTTATTTATTATGTTCATTTAGACATTTTTTGGTTATAGGGCAAACAAATCTAAGTACAAATATTGATGACATTATAATTCACATATGTGAATTTTATAGGAGTATATTGATATATGGATGGAATACCCTATGTGACTATATCATATGGTTAAAATTTTAGGTCATTAGGTTAAGTGTAGCTAAATATATTTGGGTGAAAATTTGTCCACTCAGATAGAAGTTCACTAAGTTTCTATACTTAGCCAGACCATCACTGTTCATCATGCAGATATGATTGAACTAGAACATTTGTTTATTTAATTTAGATACTCATAAATAAAACTAAGGTAAAAATAATTCATGGTGAAGTTTTATATAATTTCAAGAAAATAAATTTAATATTTGGAGTCTTGATTTCTTTTCTAGCTCAAGATATAAATCTTCAAAGTTGCACTTGCAGACTATGATTATCAAGAGATCGTCAAGATAAACTATGTTAAAGTTTGAGGTCATATAGTAACTATATTTAATGGTGAATTTTAATTCACATATATTTATATAATGGTGAATGTAAAATTAAATATGTAAAATTATTAATGTATTAATGACATGTGTCACATTCACAGATCTTGGATAGAAGATCAACAATGACTATATGATGCTGCAGTCAAAAGATAAATAGCATGTGATAAATTCAATGTGTCAAATGCATATAAGTCATTTTGGTATTTCAAGTGGCATAATAATAAGATCTTGGATCTTATATCAAAGGTGAGAGTTCCTAGATAACTATCAAGCTAATCCATAGAAATTGATGGAGCGCGTTTGTCCACAGTTATCAAGAAGCAGTGAGATGATGACAAGTGATCAATGTTTAATAGTAAAGAAAAGGTAAATATTAGGATATTTTTAAAGGAGATCGATGATGCATATTCATTCAGGATATGAGAGTAAATGGGATGATGACAAAGTTTATAAATTTTAACAGTTTCTTAGTGACCATTGGAATTTAAATATTCAAATTTGCATGGGAAAAACTAGTGCTCAGTGTTTGTGTTATAACTTTTGATTTATGTATAATTTGATCATGGTGAAAAAGGAAAAGTTGTAGTGGACTTCATGGTGCATCCATAAAATATAGTTATAATTTATAAATATTTGTATAGTCAAATATATTAATTTTTAAAGTTGCTTGTGAATGTGTTCATGCTCTGCAAGTAATCCGAGAAAGGTAATTGAGTTGTTTTTATGGTATTTTGATGTTTTAAGATGAATTAAGTGTTGGATCATGTTGAATAATTAATGAGGACCATATATGTAGATTATGGAGGTTTTAAAAATCCATATTCTATATGATCAAAGGCTTATAAGTTGATCATGTGTTTGTATTTGGTGATCATATGTACATAATGATGTTTGGGCTAATTGTGCTATAGCAGAAGGGTGTTGTGATGGGTATTGTCATTTAAGGTGGACCTATAGATCATGTGGCATGGGTCTATGTATTTTTAAAGTGTTATTGTGTTCTAAGTTTTCTCTAAGAAGTGTCAAAGATATGGATGGGTCTCCATGATACCTATAAGGGCTAATGAGGCTTAATTGAAAGGCATAGTTGCTTAAATGTGACCCATAGTTGTTATGGATGACTTATGTGGATGGTATTAAGCTATGTTAGATGTATTAAGGGATAAGGTAATTATTATGGATGACCTAGAAGATAATAATCATGATGGATCTATAAAAGGTGAAATCAAAGGTGGTGATTTTTAGACTAGTGAGACTTAAGAGAAGAGGTGTGTGTGAGAGTTGTAGAGTGAAGGAAAGAAGAAAGGGTGGGTGACCAGTGGATGGGGTGTAAAGAAGTGAAATTTTATGACTATGTGTATGAATTTTAGGTCATATATTTGATGTTAGAATAGTACTCTTGCAAGTTTGAATATTGAAGATGATCAAAGAGCTCTAGAGTGATCCAAAAGGATATTTTAGATGCTTTGTGTGTGAGTGAAGGATAGATGATGTCTGTGTGATCTTGGTGGTTGATTTGAGAGGTAGATCAGAGTGTGGACTATTTGTATGACCATTTGGTCATATTTTTGAGGTTATGATAGATTTTTTACTGATAAGTGTAGAGTGATCCAAAATGTGGTTTTGGATGTTTATGGATATGTGAAGAAGTGAAGGGGTTGATATACACTATATATCCACCATATTGGTAGGAAATCAGTGTTCAAGTGATGTTCATATCATAAGTGTTGGGAGGGTTCTCAACATCTAGGTTAGAATGACTTGACCATCCTAGGGGTAGGTGCTCCTTATGGAATACATGTTTCACTAAATTTTGGTCAGAAGGACAACCATCGTAGGGGTATATGCTCTTTATGGAACATGTGCTTCACTATAGTCTAGTCATAAGAACTTGACCATACTAGGGGAAGGTGTTCCTTGTGAAATAGGTGTTTCACTAAAATTTAATGTTTGTATGCTTCTTATAAGATAACCAGTCCATGTGTTTATAGGCTTGATAGTGGGTTTTATTCCCCAAGAGGGTTTCCCACATAGATCTTGTGTTGTGTGAGTAATATTTCATTATCTATTTGTTCTTTTTATAAACATCTTTAATTCTTCATTAATGGTTGTATTGAATGATTAAGTACTTGAAGGGATTGAAAATTGAATTAGATTGTTTGCCACCACTGATTCACCCCCTCTTAGTGGGTTGTACATCTAAAAAATCTTTAGTAAACACTAGATTATATTTACTTTACATGTTATTAGTTTAGGTGAAATATCAAAACCTAGGACCCCCTTAGATTTATTGCATGTTTTTGCTATACTAGAGACTTTGAAACCCTCTTTAGCATGGTGTATTATGGGAAAAGATCCCCTAGTTGGGTCTAATGGATCCCCTAATTAGGTCTAGTGGATCCCCATATTGGTTATGTTCCCATTTAATAAATGTATTCTCAATTAGAAGTGTATGGTATGATATATCTTCTTTGAGTTAGGATTGATTTATAGACATGATGCATTTCTAATTGCATACTTTCTGGTGAACCCAATGTGATTCTAACCCTTAAAGGATTTTGCTTCACTTATTTTATTATTTTATCATATTCTTTTGATACTAGGTCAACTATGTCAACATAATTCTAACTTATGTGCATAGGTTTAACACATAATTGCATCCAAACAACTCTATTCTTTCTATATAGGTTCTTTTCTAGGTACAAGCTATTAGATCAACTTACTCAACGTAGTATAGTTTTTTAGACTTTCAGACATCTAGTCTAGACTACTAGGTCAACCCAATCGACCCTGCATACTTTCACACATAAAATGTAGATTATTAGGTTGACTAGTCAACCCTATATATATTAGGCACTTAGCAATAGGATTTTTCAAATCTTGTTTAACCTAGTTGACCCTGTTGGTAGGATTTTTATGCATTTATCAAGGTTCTTTGATAGCAATCTCACTTCTCTACATCTTCAAACCCACCAAAGATCTTTTCTATACTTTTTCACTTTCCTTAAAGACTTTATTTTCATAATTTTTAGTATTTAAAACTTCCCCTATACATTCAACTCAATTGACTTTATCAACCTAGTTATGTATTTTATGTGTTGTCTAGATAACTAGATCAACCCTATTCATTTTTAGACCTTTCGCTTCCATAACATAGAGGCACATTGTCAAATTTGTTCTATATTCTATGCATACACTATCAATTGAATCAACATTATGTTATGTTTTAAAGTTGGAATTAACCTTTATATGATAGTAATTAGCTCAGACTTTCAATTCTTGTTACTTGCATGCTTAGAATAGTTCACATAGTCTAATTAGGTGGTTTTAAATATACCATTTAGTTTCATTATTTTGTATTTTATGCACACATACCAAATCACAAAATCTTAAACAAGCATTTTAACAATTGTCTACCTAAGGCCAACCTACTTAGATTTCATTACCAAGGGGGAAGTCAAATTGGTTTTTTTGGCCAAGTATAAACATGTGATTAATGGTACATTCTGGCTAAGCACCCAACACCCTTATCACTATGGTTTTTAAAGTGAGGGGGTAAGCCACAATACCAAGTGAATAAAATTACCAATATAAATTCCTTTCAACCCAAACATCTTAAAACCATCCTTAGATTACTTTCTAGTTCCTTGCTTACAACCAACTTCCTATCACATATAAAACTATATTCTAATAATATAGCAACATTTAGGTTGACCACTTAGTTATATTTTACTTTCTAAGTTGATTGCTTACTCTATGCTCATTGTGTGTTATATTGCAAAAACTTGCATTAGCTAGTATTGGTGTAAGGTTTTGTGTTGTGTGCCTCAATTGGATCAACCTCATTGATCTAATTGATTATGTGTTTCCCTTTAGTTTTTTATTTTTTAAGTACTTATAAAATTATTCTTGCTTTAGTGTATAGTCATTTTAGTTGACACAATATATTATAGGCTATCTAATTTCCCTATTTGTTATTCTTAGTTGACCCAGTCAACCCTGTATACTTTTTAAGCCTCTCTCTACTATGCTAGATTGACCCAGTCAACCCTGTAAAGTTTGTAGACCCTATTTATAGTGCTAGATCAGCCTAGTCAACTCTTTACTATTCTTATCATTTAATTTTTCCTTACATTCTCATCTCTCTCACCCATTTTAGTATTTTTAGATCATCATGAATTTTTTATTTGAAGATAAAATTGAGTTAAATTCAACAAACATGATGAGTTTTACCAACCATAGGGTCTCCCATATGTAGAGTAGGGATCCTCTCTTAGATGAAATTAATGTTCACATAGCCACTCACATAATGAACTATGGTACCCCTCCTCATTCCTCTTCATAACATAATCCTCTCTTCTCCCTATAAGATCAATCCAAATTAGAGTGTACCCCTGAAATGATCTTCTTTATCTCCAAATTTCTTGAATATCAAAGAAAGGATTCCTTTACCATTTACCATCTCATGATTAGTGGTCAATTTAAAGAGCCTCATTCACCTACTCCCACATTATCAAATGGATTTTAGGGTACCACTTTCTTTTATTCTTAGTGTCTTCTCTCAATTATGACCCCTTCTCTTACCATGACTTCTTATTATTTAACCTCTTCTACCTCCATGCCTAGTATCTCCACTAACATAGTAGGTTCTACATATATATGGCCTCTTATAAGATCCAATATCCTTATTCCTTATAATAGTGCACTATCTATTACCCAAGGTAATCATTCTTCTAGTGCTTCTTCTTCTCATCCTTTCACTATTCCATATTTTGCTTAATAAGCAAATTTTGTCACTAGTGCTTCAAATTCTCATAGTTCCTCTCAAGTGCCTACCAACACCAATAGTTGTACCCAAACCACTAATACCAACTTTAATGCCACAAATACTGCTAAATCCTATTATAAAAACTTAATAAAATGAATACCTTTCAAGATAATAATTCAAATCAAATGAGGAGAATGCAAAATCACCTTCTCTATCATCAAACTACCTCAACCAATGACTTTGGGCACACAAAATCAAAAATTTAATATTCTCAAGGCAATCTCATTCCTCAACCTCTTTTGGTTAATAAAACCATTAAGCATCTTCAAAATGAGCCTTTACCTCTCAAAGTGATAATATTGACATATGAGGTATCACCCCTAACATTTCTTATAATGGATCAACTGATCATACCCTTCATCATAAAACATTTAGAAATCTTTATAAGGATTTTCAAATTAAACACCTTTGCCACTACCAAGCTCTTAGCCAAAATTCTTATATGTGATGCCTTATATTGGTACAACTAATTAATAATCCATGTTATTTCTAGTTTGGAATATTTAGTCAATGCTTTAGTTCAAGAGTTCCAAACTAATGATCCTCTTAAAAACACTTTGGTCCATTTCATGAATTGTAAAAAAATTTAAAACAAAACTACCCAAAATTTTCTTAGAAGGTGGAAATTTTTTTCAAACAAGTACGAAAATAACATGGTTGATGATAAAATTTTTCATCTTTTCACTAATGCTCTTTTCCCTGAATTACAATATTGGGTCTACACTCTCTCTCTCCACATACCTTGGAAGAGGTTATTAACCAAGATAAACATCAATATTTCCATATGCATCCATTTTAGTCACCCCAAAAAAATTTAGGTCCTCATCTCTTACTCAATAATAAAAAATTTAATGCTAACAATGATGGTGTCATAGACTCTTATGACACCATTCACACTATTCAAGTTATTGTTCCTAACCAATCTTTGAAACTAGTCTCCACAATACACTAATCCTCATTTATCTTCATCTAATACCATCAATGTTCACAACCCCTTATCCTCCACTAGATTACTTAAACATCCAGCTAGGCCTATACCATGATAACTTGATCCCACTTATGCTATGAAATATTAGTATGATTCCAACAAGTTTTGTTTTTCTCATGCTAGTTGGGATCATTCTCATGAGACTTATAGGTAGCTTCATAATTTAAATATGGATTTTATTCTTTGTCCTAATTTTGATCATGATTCTATCATTAAAAATGTCAAAAATACTATGATATCCCTTTTAAGGCTCATGAAACACATACTAAATCTCAGGACTTAGACTAAGCTAATGCTCATTTGGCTATCTACAAAGACCCTCTTCCTAATCACTAACTTAATAAAGATACCCAAGACAATCCCACCCCTTCCAACAACAATTTTGAAAGTCTTTTTGACCCAAATCCTAAAGATAATGTAGTTAACATGACTAATATATGAAGGGTGGTTGATTTTATTGATCCATAACCTATCTACACTACTCCATTATGTTGCACATTTTGAGTTATCCAAGATTATTATCCAACTCACTTAAATGATTTGGGGTAAGATGAGCTTATACTATTTGATGAGCTACTTCCAACTCCTCCTTTGGATAACACTTCCCATTCTATTTCTACCACCCCTCTATATTTCTTACCCAACATTAATGATAATCAAGTTTCTATCAACACTTTTACCGATTCTCGAAACCGACTTGAACCAACTAGTTCACCTTCTCACCATAATTATAAACCTTGTTCCAAACCTTTGATTTATTATCAACACAAATTCCAATGTACTTCATCTCCTTCTTCTAAGGACCTCACTTGACACTATGCACCTATTTCTAATAACCTTATTATGGGTTATGATGAGTGGGATCCCATTATGGAAATCACTAATCTTCCATCCCAAATTAAATTTCTTGAGATTATGAAGACATCTCTACATCATATAAACCATCTTATAAAACTCTTGTTTGAAATTAGCATCCCTCATCCTCCCCTATCAAGATGCAAAACAACCTTATCTAGATCTCAGGATATCATATTACAAGAATGCGAAGAGATGTCCATCCATGTTAAAGAAATAATAGGAACTTATCTTTCCTTAAACTTTCCTATCACTTCCATGATTATTTATTAGATTATGCTTCATTTGGATGATCCTTCTTTATTCATTAGTGTCTAAATAGGTGATATCCAAGTCAAGCATGCATTGATTGATGAGGGTTTTGGCACTTGTGTTGCCTCTATCAATTTTATCAAAACCCTTGGATATTCTAAATATAATATCAAGTCCACATGTAGTACATGATAAGGATATTATTTAATTTAAAATACTCCTTTATGTTGTGTGTGGCTTCCCATTACCATCCCACCTATCACCATTCATGTGAAGGTGATGATATTTAACTTTCCCCTTTCTTATAATATTTTGTTTGGTAGGTTGTGGACTCACTGTATGAGAGTAGTTGCTTATTACACTTTCCAATGCATTAAATTACCTCAAAATGGAGTAATATATAGGATTTAAGGTGATATTAACCCCTGTAATTTCAAAAAATTCCAAGACCATGGTGACTTCAAGATTCCTACTCTTGAATATTTGCCTAGTGTTCCATTCCATGAGTTTAATAATTCAATTTTCCAATTAATTCCACTCAAATTTACAATGGTCATATCAAAATAATTATAAATATTACCCCTAAAATCTTAGATTCTAATGACTGAGTTTTATGAGATCATCCTAAAGATTAAAACTTATGATATCTCACCTTATCTCATCTCTCAGCTTCTTGCTTCTTTGTAGCCTCATTCTCATAAACCTCCTTGTGATGATATTCCTATTTTCTTGAATAAGACTTAGAATTATATTCATCACACTTCATCAAATGAAAAGGTCAACCCTACATGTTTTATTTATCTTCTCCCACCTATCTATGAGATGATTACACCTTAGATGGCCTATTCCTAGGTGGTCTAGTTTAAGCCCGTGATGTTTAGATTATTTGTTATTATTCTTTTTTACTTTAGTCTTTTAATGATTCTTCTCATGTTACATAATTTATAGTTCCTAAATTTAGTATTTTTCCTCTTTCTTATATGGTAGATATGGTGCCAGCACCTCTAGTTTTCAAGGAACCTCATAGGATTATTATCATTGATCATGTTATGACTGGGCCTTACCACTTTACTAGGTACCCTAACCCTTATAGTTTATTTATCTTTGAGATATGTGCAACCCTTATTTGGCCTTCTATAGAGCCTAACCCTCCCTTAATAAATCCCACATTGGATCCCATTCCTACTACTACTATAGTTGATCCCATTATTGTTCCTACTATAGTTTTGCCCATTTATGCTCCTACTGTCACTAAACATGTCCCTACTTTTGATCCTATTGTTCCTTCCTTGAGCCTAGCCCCATTCCTTCCATATCATCACCTTTTCTTGGTGATGGTTTGATTCCCTTACCTTAGATGGATTCATTTCCCACCAAATGGGTAGATGAGCCTTCCCAATCTCCTTATGTTCTTGTTATACCTCCTTTTATGAGTACTTATACTAAGACTACTCATAGGTGTATTTGTTTCTTCCACAAAATGGATAATCATTCATCCACATAATTTTTTAAGTTATGACAATATATTGATACTTTACATCCTTCTTCCCTTTAGTCCTAAAACAAGTCCATACCTCCCCCAAAGGTATTAATTGAATATATTCCCAATTATGGAGAGGTGTATCATCTTTGGCACTAATGTGGCACCCATCACACTGATCATTGCCACATCCTTTAGGAACACCTTAAGGATAAAATTATATCTATCCTTAGACCTTCTATTATTCCTCCCATAGGTCATTCCTATAATAAGGATCCTCCTTCTTCTCCCATGGTTCCACCTCCTATGGTTCCCTCCCCTCCCATGGTCCCTTCATCACTTTTTGTGCCTCTACCCATGACTCTTTCACCTATGGATCCTTCTCCACCCATGATTCTTTTCAAATGTGGACCTTCCCTCACTTGTGGATCTTTCTCCACCTTTGAGTACCTCACTTATGGATACTTACCCACCAGTGATTTCTAGATCTTCCATAGAGTCTGCTCCCATGAATAATTATGAGCATCCCTTGCCTAATATTCCTCCTTACCACAATCCATCCAACATTCCTAATTTTTATATTAAGGATATTAGACGAGAAGTATTTTCCTAGTTTTCATTGAAGATAGATGAGACATTAGCATTAGTTTACATCAAACTTCATAAATATCTATCTAATGTTTTAGGTAATGTGTGTGGGTAGATTTATTAGTATTTATGAGCACATGCATGGTTATTTTACATTTTCATTTGATTTGGACATGTGATCTATCTATTATATCATTTGACATTGTGTCAAATTCTTATTTATCTTACATGATGACTTTTCTTTCACACTCTATATTGATTTTACTATCATTTATGTTTGCTTATAGATATTTTTCTTTCTCATTTATTTCTCTTTATTTCATAAGTTTTATTTTTTTAAGTTACCTTCTTTTTTATTCATGATTGTTTTCATTCTTATCTCTATTTTTCATAGCTAATGAAACTATAACTCAGTTACACAAACCTAGTTCCCTTTAGTCATTACCTATTACCATGTGATTAGTTAGCAAACAATTAATTTCATTATAATATCCTTTTACTAATCCACTTTGGATCTCCTTTTTCCCTTTATTCATTTCTCAAAAACTAAGCATGTACATGGTTGAGACTTGAGATAACATGTTGGTTCATTGTCAATCCTAAGTGTCTTAGTCAATCTTGTCTTTGATTACTTAGCTTCCTTTAGCCCAAGCCTATAGCTCATTCATCTATATCATGGTATCTCTCATGATTTACCATTATAAGTGTGTATTGAGGAAGAATCTTAAAAATCCTTAAAAACAATCAAAAGCAAAATCATTTAAGAAAAGGCAATAATCTAAAAGGTAAAAACATTTCAAATTCTTAAAAGTCAAATCACACTAAAAAATGTGATTCAAAGCACATATCTTTATTATAGTCAAAGCTCAAACTCCATAGTTAGACTCATGATAGAGATGA
The DNA here is from genome assembly GCA_037957365.1 of Torreya grandis. Lineage (NCBI taxonomy): Eukaryota > Viridiplantae > Streptophyta > Pinopsida > Cupressales > Taxaceae > Torreya > Torreya grandis. The sequence goes on from JARHVA010003301.1 coordinate 886,590, forward strand.
TGTCCATTGGGTGTGGTAGGTCAGTAGATTAGAAAAGGAGAACAAAAAATTCTTTTAGTGATACTTAATTTCTCACACAAGTACCTAATATTCATAGTAGACTGATGGCTCTATAAGGGGTCCTAAGGAATCAGGAACATGTCATGGGAAGGTAGGTTCATTTTTATTTTTCTTGTACCAATATACCTTCATGATTTGATCTTAGTATCATGCTTATTTTCCTACAAATCTTGGTGTCTATAGCGAACATGTTTCCTTTCTAAATTAATGGTCACTAGTCACTTAGTGTCTTCTCATGTCCTTAGTATGCCTCCTATCTCCTAAGGTCTTTTCATAAGATGCCTCAGTTATGATTTTTACATTCCTTTTTTCACTCCCTATATTCCTCATATTTTCTTTTGATAAATATTGTTTTTTACTGATCACTCCCTTTAGTATTCCATTTGTGAGTTGAAATATAATACCATAAATAGAACCTGACCATCCTCACAAATTACCATAGTTTCAACTTCCTATTACCCACACCCCTTATTAGTATATTTTAACATTTATTACACCTCATTGGTGTCCCCTTTATGATTTTTAGTGTAATACCATGGATAAGGACCTGGCCTTCCTCATAAAATTCTGCAATAATCTATGTCATAATCAAAATTACATGTGTCAAATATGAGATAATATGTGATTGATTATGAAGTTACATGTATTTTACATGCTTCCCATCTTGATTTAGTACATTTTATGCTTACTTCATTTTATTTAATTTTATCTTCTTATTTTCTGATTGCATGTAAGAATTCAACCATTTGTTGAATTTTTCATACTTCCCAGCTTGAATTAGTGTGATATATTTAAGTCCAAACTTTTTGAATTTTTTTTCTCTTATACTAACCAATGTGATTTGGTATGATTGAATAAATTCATTGATTTTTTATTATACCATTTGTACTTTTACATTCTTTCCACTTTATTACATCATTTTCATGCTTCTCAATGTGATTTAGTGTGATTTTATTTTGCTTTAATTTGGTTCCCTATATTTTATTTGGTTTAAAAATAAATTCCTTTTTACCATCTTATTTTACCACCCTTTGGTTCTTTATACTTATTCATTTTCTTTTTATTACAAATTTCCCAACTTGAAATAGTGTGTAATACACTTTTGAGTCATTATATTTTACCAAGTCCTTTTTGCCTATTTCTTTTTAACCATGCATGTGTTATACATAATGATAGAAAATAAACCACAAGTCATAAATTTACTATAGCATATACAAAAATAGATAAATATATGTGTTATAAATAAATATATTAAAATCATCCATAATCACAACCATAATGATAACACATATAATCAACATTTGACTGCCAAAATGAAACACACACACACACACACACACACACACACACACACACACACACACACACACACACACACACACACACACACACACATCATGAGTTTTTATGCAACAAATGCAACCATATAAAATTCTCCAACTCTATGGCTAGGCCCCATCCTTCCATCCCACAACCTATCCATGGGAAAATACAACCATATAAAATTCTCCAACTCTATGGCTAGGCCCCATCCTTCCATCCCATATCCTAGCCATGCTTCCCATTGATTCCTTGGTGCATACATTTTTTGTACTAATTTCTATAGGTTTGCCTAGTGTTATTCACATTTAGACAACTTCAATTTTATTGCAGTCTACTTCTTTATCTACATTACTAAGTTAAGGTATGCATTTTTCAATTCTATCCTTTCATTTATATTATTTTTTTCTTACTTCACTTTACTTAGCATTAGCATCATGTGTTATCATGTTTTATTTCCTGAAGCACCATTCCATGTTACACTCATGTGACATGTGATGAGATTCAAGTGGGGCATATATATACATTTAATATTTTAAATTTGTTATTTATTAATGAAACTTTGTATCTTGAAAGAACCCATAAATTCTTAATCTCTCTGAGGGCATGCCTTAAGGGGTACACTAAGAAAGGATTGGGCAGACCATTGGTGTTTTTTAAGATTATTGTCCCTTTTCCACTTATTATATACACACTTGTCTCCTAAAAACATTAACCTTAAGATTGTTCTTCTCTATTATACCCATTTTAGGCATTTTATATATTTTATCATCCTTTTACGCACCTAAATACCTTTTTGTTAGTCAGTTGTGCTAGGTCAAGTAGTTTGACTCTGTACAATTTTGAGATATTTTCACTTTAGAATTAGGTTAGCCTTTGGCTGGCTTAGCTCAAGTTGTAGTGAATTTTTTTGGAAATTATGATAGGTCGACTTGGTTGACCCTATCAACTAGGATCTTTAGAAGTGTCAAATGATCAAATCCACCAATAAATATAATTTCACTTCCATCATTTATCAAGGAGAAGTGAAATGAGAAGTAAGAGTGAATGAACTTCTTTACTTTAGGAATAAATATGATGGTTCCATACTTTCTTTAGAGATACAAATATTATCTTGTGGAGAATTCTTTTGGATGTATGGATAGGTTGTGTAGCCTAAATATGATTTGTATTTGTCATCCTTACATACCACAAGAACCTCTTACAAATCACATTATCCAAGGGAGAGATTGAGGCTCGATGGGTTCATCTCCCAAGGTAAGTATTCTAAACTTTATTTTTATTTTGTAAGAGTAGATAGATATGTAGTTGTGCTTCTCTTCCATACATTAGGATTATATATACATTGATGTGAGTATATATATTCTATGCATGTTTATTTTTGTTATTTATAGACCCCATTTTATGCCACAATATTTAATGAGCACTAGATTAGATTTACTTTACTTATCATTAGTTTAGGTGAAATATCAAAACCTAAGACCCTCTTAGGGTTATTGTGTGGTTGTGTTAAACTGGAGGATTTATAACCCTCCTTAACATGGTGTATATGGTAAGATATTCCCTAATTGGGTCTAGTGGATTTTGTTATTTTTCATGCTCCCACATAAAAAATGTATTCTCAATCAAAAGTGTTTGGTATGATCTATCTTCTCTAAGTTATGATTTAGTTATAAAAATGATACATTTATAATTTCATAAATAAACCAAAAAAATGACATGAAATATATGGGTTAGGCCTATTTGATTCATCATACACCCATTGAACTAATGTTTCACTTTGACACATGCTACCCACACTCCTTACATCTCATTAATATTCCTCCTCATTAGTCATATAGGTCTATTAGCCAACTAAGCCTAGTTTCTTGATGTTTTACATTTGGATGGCCACATAATATTTACATAAAATGACCTAAATGGTATTTTGGAATCTTCTATACCATTGATGACCTATATAAGGTCTTCAACCTTGATTTTCTTGTGCAAACAAAAGATAGTATTCACTATAACCTTGTTTCATGGTTTGAAATCTATTATAGCACTAATGGAATCCCTTAAAAGTATTTTAGGAGATAAATTTACCTCTTCCTAGGTCTAAGAGGTCTATTCAACTGGTTAAGGAGCTCAAACCACTCAAGCATCATGAAAACATCAAAAAATATGTATTTTAGGCCCTTTTCTATGCCTTTTAGCTCACACATGCCACCAATTGTCTTGCTCAGGTTCCAAAAAAATGTGAAGAGGTTAAGAAAGTCATTCTAAGATTATTAACAATCATTAGAACGCATTTGATGGCCAAACTCTTCCATTAGGTCATTTCGATGGGTTTAGGAGGGTTTTAGGACTATTTTAGTATTAATACTTATTCATAGAGGATAAATCCTCTTTCTCTCTCTCCTAATACAATAGGATATAATTTGAGGGACCTCTCCATAATATTTAAATTCCAATTATACCCATGCAAAACCTCCTCCATGTTCTATGAAAAACTATGCTCTCTTGAGTTCTTCACAAGGCTAAAAGAGGGTTTGGAGGGACATTGTATCTTAATGATATTTATACAGGTATGAGGCTAGATCAAAGAATTAGTTCTAGGTGTTTTGGGTAGGAGACACCATCACCAAGTCCAATAACCATTTTACACCATGAATCATAAATAATTTTCATGATATTGGGTCATGAATTAAAAAATGTTCTTGTACATACCTTTCATCTTTTCTATCTTTCATAATTACTTTACAAGCTTAGAAATACATTAGACTTGACCCTATGTAACTTCCCTTTGTATTACATTTACCTTAAAATTTACAAAATAACCTTAACTTCCTAAAACATCTATATAATTTTCATGCAAGGTGGTCAAAGGGTGGGATTACTTAAGAGACACTACATCATCTTGGCACATCATGACACATAACTAAAACCCTCTAAACTAACCTTGATGGATCTATAACACATGATGAAGTTAATAACTTAAAAAATGTTAAACAAGGCTTCTAAAAGACCATTTTAGGACATCATAAGAACAAAATGGCTATCAACAAATTTAATAATCCCTATGAAGGAATTTTTTGAATTATAGGTGTTGAGATTTTTATCCTAGGGGAAAAAAATGCTCAACAATACTTTATGACAAACTATAACTTGAGAAATAGATAGCTTTCTAAAACTACTCACCACCTAAACTAAGGCATTACAATTAGATAAGTTAGTAAAGATATATTGATGTTAATTCCCTTATAGGTAAACATTCTAATAATATTAGATAAATAACCAATCAAATTAAGTTCCATAAACTGACTTAAGATGTAAAAAATGGGTTCTAAGCAAATATTCCTAGTGTTTATACTATAAGGCTTAACTTATATCATAATTCCCTATTATATTTTATAACCATAATTACCATATGTGAGTATACAACCCAAACAATATCCATTAACCAATAATAATAGAATTCACCTTACTACATAACCAATTTAAATAATAAGTGGCCTATAAAATGGTGAGAACTCTCAAGAATAGTTTATTATTCAAATACAACTATATCACCAAGGTCAAATAATATAACTTGTTTATTAATCCACATTACAACTTATATGAGAATAACACCTATCCAATTTAGGAAATAGTTTTTAATAAATCAAATACAGTTACAAAAGGTACAATCCTATCAAGGCAAACCCAACCATTCATTTTTGTTCACACAGTATTCATTACCATTGCAAATTAAAACATGGATTTAAAAATTTTCATGTAAGAAAAGTACCAGTTTATTATATTATTTCACACAATCTAGTTGTAAACAAAAATATATAAGGGATTGAAGGAAATTTTTGGATTTTTGAAGCATATTACATTTATGATCAATTAAAACATGTGTGATAAATCAAATCCTCTTTAAATATTCAAGACCTATAAGTATTGAATGTAGCATATCATTCATAATTCATGATATAGTTTAAGCTAAAATTTAGATACAACCAAGATATTAATGTTAATGCCAAGTTGAGTAGTTATAAATCAATATATTCAAAGATTGTTATAGTCCATAATGATCACATAATCACTTATTCTTATATATCCTCATGGATATAAGCACCAAAGTGAGATACATATCAACTCATGGATTCAATAACTAGGGTTTGACCTTTTTTTTTAAAAAACAAAATTAATTAATTAAAGCACAATAATAAATGTAGTCTATATTATACCATTATATCTATGTAATTTGATTCATCCATAGAGGGATATTAATCAACATAGAGATCATTACACCATAAATTCATAGGTAGGGTTTATTCATTAACCAAAACATAGGGAGTACTATAATAGATTGAGGGTCCCTAAATTTATATGTATACCTAAGTATACATATATGGGTTTATACCCCCAATAGGGTATTAAATATATATAAAGCTTACCACACTTACTATAAGAACTTATGCACAAAAAATTAACAAGGAAGAAAAGATAACATGATTGTAACTATATACCATGTTCCATCTTCCCACCTTATTCATTACTTTATCTCACTAATACCTTTCCTTTTTCCTTTTTCCTTTTCCATAGTTTGTTTTAGCACATCACATGCTTTGGAAACATACCCAAACTACCATTAACCTTATGCTAGATTCCATGGCTATCAAAAAAATTAAATTCTCTTGTAATAAGGATTATGAAAATAGCTTCCTCAACAACCATGGTAGTGGACATAATGTAGGCCTATGAAAACCTTAGATTTTATTGACACTCCTCACTCATTATATCTTCTTTGAATTCAATGATTCAAATAATAACCAAATTAAACTCCATTTAAATAAAGACCATAAAATCAAATTGATAATTATCCTAAGTCTGAATTCAAATGAAAAAATAATCCCATGACCCCATCATGGGTCAAAATACATTTTCACTAACAAGAAGACCATACAAAAATCATAATCATTAAATGTTTTTCCACCAAGTCATTAAGAGTTTTTAAATAAATAATTAATTCCAAAATGAAGTAAAAAATGATTAATCATAGGATTTATATAAATAAATAATCATTATGTCAACCTTTTAAATTAATTTCAATATTAATAACCCTGACATCCATTGAAATCCTATATTAATTCAAGCTAACAACTCAATTGGCTTTCCTTTAACAATAAACATCTAATAAACATAGTGAACACAATTGGCTATAAGATAATGATGGATGTTGAAATAACAATATTAAAATTACATGACAATCAAATTAATCAAGAAACACATTAAAATAGTTCTCCTATTTCTAGACTTTTATTCTCAGCCCTTATAATTTATCGAGCTAAGATATAAATATGACATGGTCTAGTTGAGAAATTTAGGTAAGAAGAGCTAGAAGGGTTGGTTGGTTAGGAAAACATACCAACATGGGTTTTTTTAGAAATTAATGGTATGGTATGTTAATATTTATTTTAAATTATCTTATTTTCATCAAAATTTTATTTAATATCAGTAAATTGAGATGCGATAACATTTCAATAATTTTTGCAGTTGAATAAAACTAGGTAGCAAACCTCTTGGTCTACACTAGGTTTTGGGAATTGATTGAAATCATGTTAGAAGACTCTATGAAATTGGTTTTCACTATAAATTTGGGATTTCCTATAAAATTAAATCTATTAATTAAATGAAATATGGTGAATTTACACCTAACGATGAAAGGAAAAGAATCAAATTTGTAATTTATTGGCTTGACAGGCTAGAAGGTGAATTTGTATTTATAGTTAGGCTTCTATTGGTTATTTTATTAATTAATATCATTTAATTAACTAATTATAAGGTTATAAATTATATTATATTGATATAATTATATCCAAAAATCTAATTCTATGTCACTTTGAATGTTTTTTTCTAGTACAAGGGCTAGTACTCTTAAAAGCATTCATATTTTATGCAAATAAGTTTGTTCAAGATGCATCATTAAATATTGAGGTAAATAGTTATTTTATAAGTTTTTAATTAATTTTTACTTTTTTATTATTTTTATTTTAAATTATGTACCTAATTTTGTTTTTTTTGGAACATAACTAGATACTAAGAGAGGGGTGAATCAATATATGAATTAAAAATGGTCCTTTAATACCTTTTAAAGGATATTAAATATATATGTGTATCAAATCAAATATGTATAGATAATATAGACATAAATACACATGACACAATATTTATACATGGAAAACCCAAAGTGAAAAACCAAAGTGAGAATAACTGCTAGAAGCTAATGTTCTAATCCAGCCTCAGAGTTCAAAACCTCACTAGTAAACCTCATTGGTTACAATATTTAAGGACATCAATCCTAAGTAGACACCAATCCCTTGATTTAAGAACACCAAATCTAAGGAATTACCCACTCCATAATTTGATCACCCACTAAATTTATCTAATGGCACCAACCTATCAGATTCTTATATGGAGCTATAACTCTAATTTTACTAAGAAACCTTATCCAGTCTGAGAGAAAACACAAATCAATTTTTATCTCATTCTTTCTCAATTGAACCTACAGATCATATCTCTACTAGGTCCTAGATATAGATTACCACCATCCAAATAGAAAGTGACTATATATTTCATGACTTAAACCCTTAGGGTTTTACTAAGAAACCTTATCCAGTCTGAGAGAAAACACAAATCAATTTTTATCTCATTCTTTCTCAATTGAACCTATAGATCATATCTCTAAAATGCTCATGAAAAACCTAATAATAAATATTCTATCTATTTATTTTGTAAATTTACATAATTTTTTAATTAAAAGCATGATATATTTGAATGACCTTGTGTATATTTTGTCTAATTGTGGAGACCATTTCATTTTGCACCAACATAGCTCTTGTTAAACTTAGTCACATGACCTAGAAAATGGTGAATTGTTACTCTTTCATAGGATATTCAATAAATATATCCATTGGGTCCTTAATCACTCCTTTTTTCAATATATTTCATTATAAAATTTCCTACTTATCTTTATTTGGAAACCTATGAATTTGACTATGTTAGAAAACATTGTCAAAATGGCTTGGAGCCCAACTTTGATCAAGAATATATTATAACCACCATATTTAGTCATAAAAATAAATTATATGATCATAATGTCCCTTATGACATCAATTAAAATCATATTTCCAACAATTTCAATTTTAAAAGGTATACTTCCTAATTTTAGATTATAATGTTTTTTGCAAGATCTTGTTGTCTTGTTTGCGTTTATAAAAAGGTTTTTTAAAATAAAAATGAAAATATATGATTTTTGGAAAAGAAATAAATAAAATAAAATAAATTAAAATATTTTATTTATTTATTTTTATTGTATATTTATTCAAATAATATATAATGAAATTAAAATTAAATATAATATATGCAATTATTGAATTTATTCATTTTCTCATTTAAAGAGTTTATAGATTTATCCATGTTTTATAGAATTATTTTTTTTCATGTTTTAATGTGGATGTAATGAAATTATAATTCATGTTTTAAAATCTATATATTAAAATGGAAAACTAGACCTAGAGTTCATAGTTTGTATGTTTATAATGCAAATTTTTAATTTTTAAGAACTAGTCTGTGAATGAAAAGCTAAATGTATGTTTTCAATTTTTTATTATTGTAAAGCTTGTATGAAACTAAATTTTATTTTTAACTAAATTAAATATTATTTTATATTTTTATATATGTTTTTATATTAATTTTACTATCATGAATAATATAAATAAATCTAAATGCAAGTTCACTTTTTGTGGGGTTTTAGGGGTTTTCTATCAAATGTTTATGAGGGTTGTTTGTTTGTCTTTTTCATGAGTTTATATATAATAAAATAAATAATTGAAAATTTTTATTGGTTTTAATTAGAATAAAAATTTGCATATCTATATATAATCTAATATGTAAGTTTTTTTTCCTTTATAATCTATTGTATATGGATCCAACTAGGAATGATTAAATAACTTTTCAATGTGAAGAGAAAGAGAAATGAATTATTTTTTAATACTTTATATATAAATTTTTTAATAAAAATTAATATAATAAAAAAAATAATAATATAATAATAAAACTAATAAAAATAAATAAAACTAAAATCACCAACCTGGCCAAAGCATAATGTATTTGGAGAAGAAGAGATTGGTGAGATCAATTGGTCCTCAAGCTACTATCTCCATGTATATTAATCAATAAATGAACAAGGAACTATCCAACAAGAGAAAACACAAATAGGATTAAAATACAATCATAAATTTATTAAATATATAACTTCATAGTGGTTGGTTACTCATGAACATACAGTATTGTGTTGAAATCTTGTGGGCTTCTTCTAATTCATGTAAGTGACATAAAGAATACTATGAAACTTGGGATAATTTATTCAAATTTTATAGAAGGTAGATTATGGATATTTAAAACCCATGTTCTCAAATATTACTTCAATTTTTTGATATAAAATCAAGGAAAAGTGACTTATTTATAAGGAAGGAGAGAAGTTTGAATGTAGGAGTTACCCTAATCTTGACTAAGAGATTCTTTGAATTAACTTTAAGGTAACTAAAATTAACTTGAACATTACTAAGAGTGTACCAAAACACTAGGAAGGTAAGTGAAAGATAAAATGATAAAAATTGAAAGACAAATAATGTAAAATGTTTCAAATAGGTGTATGAGTAATGAGTTTAAATGTATTTTTAATAGTGGTGAAACTTTATCTTTATGAAGGCAGTGGCTACACAACTATTGTGGTAGTTTTTTGCCTACACAAAGACAAAATATTAATTAAAACACTTAGAAAAATTAAAAATTTATAGCATAATAGGGCCATAAAAATGTGAAAATATAGAAAGTGGGAAGAATACCATGTCTTATAATATTTTATTTATGGAGGTCCTTACATCATCATCAAATATTTCTAAATGTTGAACCAATAAATAGATGGGTATACATAGCAACATCCACCCAAAGTTTTGGGGTAACATAAGGCCTTAAAAATATTTTATATATATTCCTACATAAGTAACTTTCACCCATCCCATTAGGGCTACACATATTCCATTTCTAACCTCACCTAATGTACATTCCATTGAGAAAGTTATTATAACTCTACATACATATGTGTTACAATTAGATCTAGGTGCATCAAGAGATATCCATGTCATGAATTTGCACACCTTAATTCATAACTAATTATCTCCTTATATATTAAATTACCCTTTACCAACAAGCTTCGTAGTTCCAAAATTAACAATATATGAAGGCAAAGGTGATATTAAGAAGTATCTTCGATCATTTCATGTAACATGCTTGGATTAGGCATACAATGACAAACTATTGAAAAAATTATTTCTAATAAGTCTTAAAGAATATTAATTAATATGGTTTATGATCTACCTCTTCAATCTATAATAGCATTCAAACCCTTGTCCAACTAATTCCTAGTACACTTTTCCATCAACATTGATGAGAAGTTATCATATGCATTAAATTTTAAGCACCAATCATTGAATATGTGATTTGATATAAGATCATGTTATCCAAGATACAATGTTGTGGATTGAAATTAATTAAAATATATATTAAAAAATAACCACTAGAAACTCTCCATAATTCAATTATATTCAAGAGAATCGAATAATTTAATGAGTTATTCCATACAATGAGGGGAAAAGAATATAAGTTAATTATTTTGAACAAACTTAAGAATACATAAAATCCTATGAATAGTCTAATAATTAAGTTTCAAATAAAATAAAATGATAATTTCAAACCAAGTGATAACAATAATGAGGAAAAGATTATAGTCATTATTGTGTCACAACCCATAAACTAGTTATAATTAGCATCTTGACTAAAGAGGTAGTTTTGATGATAACCATCACTTCCTCATGTGTTATTAAAGAATTTAATTGAGTTCAACCTTATCAAACTCTTTCCTCCATAATATATTAAAAAAATTAGATGTAAACCAAGGAACTATGATAAAAATTCATATTGTGAATACCATTAGATTTCATGTAATTTAATGAACATGTGTTTTAAGCCAAGACATAAAATATAGGATCTCATAGATGATTATAAATTTGGGCAATCCCATAAAGGAATATCGATAGCATCATAATGGAAATCAATAGTTTAAGATATTTAGTTATGTTTTTCCTAAACATGAGCTAACAAAAAATAAGGACACTTCAAAGGTACATTATGCATACAATATGCATCCTACATCAATGACATATAATCATTCACTATATATTATCATTGTTACACTTATTAATACTCCTCAATTACCAATGATCACATTCGATGACAACAAGATAGTTGACAATGATTCAATTTTTTATGTAATATTAATAAAATCCTAAATTGAATAATATCATATACATAATATCATGATTGATAATGGTTTAAGATAGATAATTTTCATGATATAACTTCTCCAATATCTTGAGTACACATGAAAATATTTAAAAGATACAATAAAATTAGTTAAATTATTTTAAATACAAATAAATAATACCCTTAGATACATAGTATCACCCCTTTAGGTGGTATCATACATATTAGCTACACCATTCATAGTTTTACATTGTAATGGGGTATCTAACATGTTATTATGATGCCCATGGATGTAGAAGATTCATTTTATTCCTTCTAAAATACACCAATGCCTAAGGTACATATACAATAATAAATTGGTTATATTTCTAGGTGTGTAGTATGAGCATCATGTACAAATAGTGATATCTCCTCATCCACCCCTACCACCACTATAATTTATTGATACACATATTCATGACCTTTTTTTATAGAGGGATGATACACATATTTAGGACCATTATTTATAGAGGGTAAATATACCTTTTTAGGATAATTATTTAAAGAGGGCCGATATACCTATTCATGATCATTATTTAGAGAGGGTTGATACACTTATTCAATATCACTATTTATATATGGTTGATACACCTATTTAGATTAGATTATAGAGTTGATCATTACACATATACAAGATCCATTTATACAACCATATATTTTATGTCAATCATAACATAGAGTTTCTCAAAGACCATAAAATCAATCTTCTAAAAGACACACTAAGTTAACATTGTGGGTATCTCAACATTTTCCATAGTTAAAATAAGAGACACCTCCATACTACATAATGATCACCATAAAGTGCTTGACCTTATAAAGCCATTACTCATACCAAAAATTCTAAAAGTCATGATCATGATAGATATGGTACATGACTTACTCCTTATCAAATTTTGATATATCCCCAGTTAGTACCTCCCATCCATGGTAAGGAACCCTTACACTATCCAATATAAGAACTCCCCATGTTCTACCCATTGATTAGATCATTGGTTAAGTTTTACAAATTATAAGTATTATAAAAACAAAAATAGAAATATAAAAACATTTAAAAATCCAAAATCAGGACATGAACATGAAATGATTGTTAGTTTACACTATTTACATATGATATTTATCACATATTTGGTAGATTGAATTTTATTTACATACAAAACATTTCATGGTATATAAGTGATATGTAAGACATAAAGGTTACACATGGACATAAAAATGTTGGTCCTCCCTCTACCCAATGACCATGTTGATACTAGGGGCATCTTGTTCCATAAGATTCACTATTATAGGTTATATCTTTCTATGACTTGTGTAACAAGTTGAGCTACCTATATTATTTATACATATCTTGATAGTTACTCATTTCCTACATAATAATACATGATATTTCCTTATACTATGATCTTAAAATGATACATATGGATGATGTCACTATATGCACCCAAAATTTACATGGTATGGCACTCCTAATATAAATATGATGGTGATGTAATGATATATTATTTTGTGTTCCACATGAAACTCTCTAACCCCTTTATGACTTTTTACTTCCCTAGTCATCCCTTTACCCCTTTTGGTCCCCTTTGTTTGAATTCCATAGCCTTTGTCATCTTATTTTAAAAATTTCCATTTAGGATAAACCACCACTCTAGGTGATGAAACTCCCCCTCCATTACAGAACAACCCATCTAATTACACAACTTCCACAATAATTTTGTAATATAGGTGGTGTTTTTTGATTAAATTAAAGGTAATTTTTTAAATTAAGGTAATGGTTCTATTACTCAGAGTGATGGTTTCATAACTTCCCCCTGTATAAATTGGTGGTTCTATCCTCTTATATTTATCTTCCAAAATTAGCTCCTGAGAATCATTTTTTGATGCATTTTACATGATTTTTATCATGTTTATTGTTCACTCCATCCTAAGATTTCCTCTAATTTAACCTGGCTCATTATCTCTTAAATTTTCCATCATTTTGAGTTCATCCCAAGTTTAACTCCTAGTTGAATCCAATTAAACTCCCCCATATAAGTTCGCAACTCTTTCTAACAAAAGGCCATTTTTAGTCTAATTTTATATTAAAAAATTTATATTATTAGTTGTTATTATGAATATTTTGAAACCATAATCTTGATAAAAATTTATAAAGGCCTAGCCTCTATATTTTTCATGTCAACTACATTGCCATAGGTGAAGAAGTGTTATTGGTCTAGAAAATTAATCCCTAAAAACTAGAGAATCGGTTAGCCTTAATTTAGCTACTCTCCATTTTTGGATATCTATCCTCTCCTCCCCCATTTTTTCTAGAGTTTATACAACCTATAGTTAGAGGGTTCCTAGATTTAGATAAGCATAAAATGAGATAGAACACTAAGGATTCTTTTGGAAACATATTACATGCATTCTAGTTTATCTATGCCTTGGTCAAGTTAGAGTATTTTGATTTTACTATTTTTTATTTGTTAGATTATATTAGTGTAGTTTTTATTACATTATATTAATTTATTTATTTATAAAATATAAAATTTGATAGGGGAGAAATTTATTTATTTTCATTGTCTTTGCTACCAAAAAGAAACAATACTTAGTCTGATTATGCTTGAATTCAAATGGATTTATTTTATCTCCATTAGAAAAATAATTATATAAAAAATACATAGGTAGATATTAGTTAACTTTCAAAAATATTTCCATCCAACATATCATTTCATTTTCAAAATATAAAACAACTTCTCTTGCATTAAAAAGTAACAACTAGACAACCACAAGAGGTTTAACAGTCTTAGGCACACAAATAAAACTAGAACATATTCTGTGTCTCTTTTCAGGAAATCATTTGAAAATCTTGTTTGTAGACAAAGAAATTTTTAAAAAAATTGTTGAGACATTGATGTTTTAGACTAGATTTCCTTTAACATTGATTGAATATTTAGAGGACATGGTTTTCATAATTAATCCATCTCACCCAAATAGAAAAAAAACTACAAAAACATCACCACCTAGTTTGTATCTAGAAAAATCTAAGAAAAATCAGCACCTTGCATAATAGTGTATGTTTCTTCCTCTTTCCTTTGCATGCATTTTGAATTATTGGAAAAAGGTAAAAAAAAAAATTCATTTATTTATATTTTATATAATATACTTGATTTCATAATTTCAATTCCATCAAGAAAACATTTATTTACATAAACTCATGAAAACCAAAAAAATAAGATAAAAATAACAAAACTCAAAAAAATAGTGTCAAGAAGCCTTGACAATATGTGAAAGCATCTACATTCCATTAAAAGCCTTGATTACAAATGAAATCATCCATGCTCCATATAATCTTTCTGATTCATAAAAATGCCCTATACAAATCCTTGTTTCAAACATCACAATAAGCATAAACCATAAACCGTTGTCTAAACAAGCTCATATGCTTCTACCTAGGATTTTTGACTAACTTCCTTTAGATGACCCTTCTTGAGACACCAATTATTGTTTGCCAAAGTTTATTACCTAGGGTTAAATCACCTATCCCATAGTTTCCATATAGACTAATATTAATATCGAGCTCAGATGTAAGACTTTTTTGTTCCACCCTAATTTCTCATCCTATTGTTGACTCCTTGACTACTTTAGATGAATAATAATGAATTATTGATCTACTTATCATTCTCCTTTCTTATAATAGAGGATATCACTATAATGTTATCTAGGCCTAGCTTCTCACTCATACATATTTATTCTCCTTGGTTCTAGCCTCATATTATATCATTCACATCTCGTGGATGAAATTTACCAAGCATAGTCAACCTAATATAGTATATATTTTACTTTGATTCATTCAACACAATCTCCCCCATTTTACTAGTCCTAACATCAACTAGGAGCTTCACCTCCTTGTGATTTTGGAAATTGAAGGGCCTTAAATCTCTTTTTTGACATAGCTTGATGCTCTTAATGAGTACCATGATGCTACTAAGGTATTTTGGTTCCATCATGAGAACCCATTGCCATCGCCCATTCTAAATACCATTCCACCTAATAACGAACCCAATACATATCCCATCCATTGTGTTGGCTACCTCAAATTGACCTCAAGGAGTCAAGTTCATAGTATATCATGTTGTTATTTAGGTGCCTAAAAATTGGTGAACCCAAAGTGAAGGGATCCATCCTTTGTGTACTCTTTTTCCTTATTCTTCACCTATATCTTCTTCATAATCCATCCTTTCATTTAATTTGTATGTACTCATATACCCCTAAGATATGTTTGGATGGGACATAGGTGGATCTTAGGGCTTAAAAGGCTATAGGATAAGCTATCTCAATTTTAATGAGTATTTATTTATGAGTTGGAATAACCTAACCTTTAACACCCATATAGAATACCAATTTTATGATTATTCTTATCCCAACACTTAGACTAGGAGTGGGGTCTCCATTCAAGGAATATAAGACATATATGAAATTATGAGTAACCACCCTGACTCCAATACTATAACCATTACTAGGGGAGTCAAAGCTACTCTTTCCATGGCCATGAGGTCATCCATAAATTTACAAATCCTAGACATAAAATGTGTAGCTAAATATGATCATTACCTAAGAAGGATCCATAACTTAGAGGATGAGGTCAATCATATACAATCAATTGTGCATCTTCCTATTAGAAGTCAAGATGTGCCCAACCCACCATTAAAAAATAGAAACACTACCCTTAAGGATCCTACATCAAACTAGCCTATTTAAACTACCCAATGTCACACCTCCACCCCTCCTATATAGGAGGTACTTAGGCCTAACACTAACACATGCCCAAACCAACTCATCAACACCCTAGTGAGTCACATTAACAACCTATAAAAAAAATAACAAAAGTTAGTTTCATGTATGGGCCTAAATTATTCTACACTAGCTCATCCATCTCCTTCTCTCATATAAGCACTGACTCACTTATCACCATACTAATAGTATTATATATTTTTTCCATAATTGGAACTTATATCCCCATAAAACCATGTCTCTCACCAACCCGTTGGGGATATCCTCACTCATTGGGTCCCTAACCTTGACACCTATAAAACACACTAATTTACCAAACACCTTTTCAAACCCTAATGGGAGGTGTATATACTTACACTCCACCTTTGTAAAATGACATGGTGGCTAATAATTTGCTGTTTTTTAAACCTCTAAGTTACATTCCTCCCACATAAAATCCCCCTCTATATAAAATATATGTCCCACCTTATGTACCATTAAGTTATGTAAAAACCACATATACCCAACTAAGAAAAACTATGACCCCTAAATCTAAGAACCTTCCCACTTAATCACATGTATTCTAAATTTTCTCAATTAGATCAATATTTTCCAACTTACTCCACTTCACCTTATCAAGCCTCCTTTATTCCTTTTAATGGTTACCAAACCAACCCTTATATGACCACATATTATCATTTTAGCCTCATTTAACAAAAATAAACTTTAAAAACATAGGGAATTATACTGAGTACCTCAAGTAACCTCTTAATGTCAATATAGAGGGGGTTCCTATCCCATGTTCCCTGATAGAACTTCCCAAAATCAAAGGGATGTGGGATCTTAGTGCACACATCAAAGCCTAAATATAATTGTTAATTAAATTCCTACCTGAGGATGGGGTTGTTTTAAAAATATTACCCAAAACACTAGAAGGGATAGCAATTTATTGGTATTACAACCTCCTTGAAGGGTTTATACATTCTTTCTACCAACTCATGGATGAGTTTGTCAAAGATTTTGATATGAACAATCTCATGAAGATTGGCATATGGTAATTAATACACATCGAGAAATAACACAATGATTTATTTGTCCATTTCATCATCCATAACACAAGATTGAGAATTTTCACCTTTGCTAGCCCTTTCATTCACCTTTTAGAGGGAATGAGCTCATCATCTTCCCAAGCCTCAAAACTAGGGACCTCAAAATGGGTTGCCTAACACTTTTGATATCCATATGGCTAATATATTAGAAGATAGATAATATTCACCATATAACTATCCCAATTTTACCAATAGTAGGTCCTTAGCTATGATGTTGTTAAGTGTCACCTAGGTATTGGGTGAGGAGTCATTCTCATTTCCCCTAAAGGGTAGGTCATGCCTTTCAGATTCAAGATAAAATTTGAGTGTAAAAATATTGGGGTTGAGTAAAAAGATCTATTATTTTCCATGATCATTGTAAAATCCATAGGCATTCAAAACTTAAAGATCATGGGTGATTCATAATTAGTCACAAACTAAGTTTATGTGGTCTACTATACCAAGGATGAACACTTTTATCTATACAAGGTTATTATGTATAATATCACGAAGGGGGTTTACTTAGTTTATATAGAATAAGTCCTTAGGGAAGGAAACTAGCATTATAAATACATGGTTTCCTCATCTTTTCACTTTAATTTCCATTCAATAATATGATAATCTAATTTCCTAGTCTTGGTCAGGATAGAGGCTCTTGTGCATAAGACTCCTAATAACCAAACCATCACACACATCAGAAGGGATGATGCCCCCTTATTCCTTGATATAAATGATAATGATGAGGTCATTCCATAATTATTATGATCCTATGATGACATCTTATTATTCTACCATAAGAGGTGATTCTCACTTACCCAGTATACCACCTTAGCCTTTGGAATTGAATATTATGATTTATATTGTCATAATGAAGATTATTTATCCTCTAATAATGAACATAATGTATTAAATATGGATGGTGAACATCCTAATCTTCTCCCAAAATTTTATGTGTTCAAAGATGGAAATTCCTTCCTCATTGATGAAATAATTAACATTAATATCAGTATAAAATAGAATCCCATACTTCTCAAGCTAGGGTCTTCACTCTCTAAATAGGAGGTGGAAGGCCATAAGAAACTCTTCACATAACTTTCAAAATAATTCACTTTCTCCTACACCAACATAGTAGTCATAAACCCAAATGTATTCATCCATAACCTAGTAACAACTCTTGATGCAAAACCTATCAAGAAAAATCTTAAACCCATCATGCGTAAGGTCATGTTGATGGTAAAAGAGGAAGTTATCAAAATTTTGAAATTCATATTTATTAAGCTAGTGGATTACTCCAAATGGATGTCCAACATTATCTACATCCTTAATAAGAATGTTAAAATTAGAATATTTATATACCTTTGTGACATTAACAAAGCATGTCTAAAGGATGACTTCCCTCTCCCATCCATTGAAATCATTATTGACACTACCATGACGTATGAATTGTTATCACTCATGAACAGGTTTTAAGGGTATAATGAAATTTTTATTTTTGATAAGTAACAAATAAATACCTCATTTTACATGCCTTGAAGTACCTTTTTTAAAGTTGTGATTCCATTCATTCTTAAAAATGTATGGGAAAAATATCAAAGGGTCATGACCCACATCTTTCATGATCTCATTCACAAGTTAGTGGATGTATATGTGGATGATATTTTATGAAAAGTGAGATGATGTGTATACCATTTAGAAGTTTTAGATACCATTTTAACATGTTTAATCAAATACAATGTCATTCTTAACCCAGAGAAATGTGTTTAAAGTTACTGATAGGAAACTCCTAGGGTACATCATCTCCTAGTGTAGGATCAATATTGACCCTAATAAAATTTGATTAATATTATAAATGTCCCCCCCCCACCACAAATGAATCAAGCATCAAAACATTCCTAAGTAAACTAGGATCTATTCAATGATTCATTCATGATCTTGCCTATACCATTCACCCCATAAACAACCCACTAAAAAATACAAATGGCCTAACATAGACAAATGATTTTCATTAGACATTTGAGATAGTTAAGAAATTTATTGTCTTTCCCTACACTCATGTAACCTACACTAGATAAGCCCCTGATACTTTATATTAGATCAACTAAAGTGTCCATCACCTACATGTTGTCTCAAGAAGACAACACTGATAATAAATGCATCATTGATTTTATTAGTTAAACCCTCATCAATTATGAGACTTGATATACTCAAGATAAAAATGAATTCTTAAAAATAGTGTTTATGACCAAATGATTGTGACACTATATGCTCAATTAAATACAAGTGTTGTCATGAGATCTTAGGACCTACAAGATTTCTTAACTTAGTTTTCTCTATTAAGGATGGGTGATTCATCACACTCTTGAGTGATATCAATTTGACATATGTCAACTAATTTTTTTTAAGGGATAAATAATTATGTATTGGTTGGTTGATTCACCCTTAGAGGTTAATGAACTCATCAATACTAAATTCTTCAATGAGTTTATATGTTATGTATAAAATCCCATTATTAGATCCTCTCCTTGGCATATAGATATCATAAATTACTTGACTAACCACAATTATATCAAAGATGCTAACTCACATCAAAAAATATGTCTTCACTTCATCACATATAGGTATGTTATTTTTGAAATGGTCCTTTAAATCAAGGCCTTTGATGACATGTTGCTCTAATGTGTTAACCAAGAAGAGGTAGAAAGCATATTATTTTAGTACCATAGTGGCATTTGTGGTGGAAACTTTGGAGACCATGAAAATTCTCAAAAAAATCATAGGATGGGATACTTCTGTCCCACTCTAGATTGGGATGTTGGTGAATATGTATGTAAATATGAGAAATATCAAAAAATTTCATAAGATATGCATGTTCCCACTAGGATGTTACATCCCATTATCACTTAATGTCCCTTTTTCACTTGTTAGGTTGTGGAGCTAAAAGCTTCACTGATGCAAACAGAGGAGGAGGTTTTAGGAAGGTTGCAGAGTGTCACAGACACCAGTGTCGGTCAGACCAACCGACATTGACAGGATAAGGCAAGAGAGCAACTGACATCGGTCAGAAGTCGACTGGCATCAACACCCCCAGGAAGATAAGGACTGATGTCAGTCACCTGTGTGATTTGGACTGTGAGTATGTTATGGGTAGTTAGCTAACGAACCAAGTGTTTACATGTTGAGGGCCAATTTTAGACTAAAAGCTGTGGATCTAACTATTGTAATTAGGTGTCTAATTATTGTTTGCATGAGATATATTTAAGAGACTCATTGGTTGTATTGTAAACTTGTGCTAGAGAGTAAGAGAGTAATAATATAAGCTCCTTCAGAGAGAGGAGAGCAATGTGTGTTCCTCCTAGTGCCACAGTACCAAGTGTGGGTGTTGGATTGGAGAATTAGCAGGGTTCTTCATGTATGTATGACCTTGGTCATCAGGTGAGCATGGCTACTTTAGGAGATCTGCATGGTAAGTAAGATCATTGATTGTAGGTGTATGTGTGTGCAAGATCAAGGTTCACAGGTGTGCAAAACCAGATTGATTTGCAGGTGTGCAAGATCAGAGAGGATAACAACACAACAAGGAGCAAAATCAGGTGGGATCTACTTGGAGTACAGTGTGTACTTGTGGAGTGTGTGGAGCACTTGTGGAGTGCATGGAGCATAGGTGTAAGGTGAACACCAACTCTATGTTTGAGTTGGGTGTTGGGACCTAAGAGAGAGAGCTTTGAGGGAAGATTTACTATTTATGCCCTAGAGGTGTGGGAGCCCTAGAGGTGTGTAAGGAAGAAGAACTGTGGCAGCCTTCTTTATTTTATTTCCTTCTGAAAGAGTTTTAATACAAGTTGTGTATTGTCTCTCATATCATGTGTTATTTTTGGATTCTAGTTACTTGTGTATTCTGGTCAATTTCCGCATGTTAAGTTGCTTGGCAATCAATTGTGTGCTTCTGTTATATTTATCCCAACACCACTTGGATCTTGGATTTACTAGGTAAGCTCTCCCCTACTTCTTCAGATGGTCATCACTTTATTATCATTAAAACTGAAAATTTCACCAAGTGGGCAAAGGAATTATCATTATCAATTGCCATTGGATTAATCATTACAAAGTTTACCTTGAATTAATTCATTTATTAATTTTAGGTCACACAAGTCATCATTACTAATAATGGGTCCCCTTTCAAAAATCTTGAACTTTGTGAACTATGTAATAAATTCCTTATATCACACCATTCGGCCTCCCTATACTATCCACAATCTAATGGTCAAGTAGAGGATACTAGAAAAATCTTACAGTCAATTTTAGTAATTTTTTTTAGTAATTTTAAATAATATTATAATCTATAGCTCTATCCATCACTATCAGATTATAGAACACTATTAAAACACTCATGGGGGAACCCCATATTCACTCATGTTTTGATCATAATCCATCTTACCCTTAGAATTATAAATACCTACCCTTCATTTTTCCCTTTAGGCCCTACTCGATCAAGAAGAGTATAAAGAGGCACATATTTCCAAATTAGAAATATTAGATGAACATCATATTGCTACCATAAATAATCACATTGCTTACACAGATCATATGGGTAGATAATACTACAATTTTTTTGAAAATTCCCAATACATGTAGGAGACCTTATCCATAGGTTGGACAATTGAATTGACAAAAATAGTAGAGGTGGTCTAAAGTTTAAACTTTACTATTTGAGACCCCACCTAGTGACATAAGACTTCAACAATAGATCCTATTAGTTATGCATTCTTTAGGGTAAGGAGTTTGGTGATTTCATGAACTATTTTCACATGTATCACTTCTATATATAGCAATTTCATTATCACATTGTTCTCATTTTCATTGCATTTTCATAGGTTACATATTCACATGTATATTATATGTGTTTTTTAGTAATTATTTGGTTTTTAGTTCACAAAAAGTATAAACTTTAAAAATGTGGTGTATCACATCATACCACTTATAAATTACCATATCAACCCATATAAATCATTCTTAGAATCATAATTTTACATTGGTCTTTATCTTAGTTCTTATGATCAAAGTACACCTCTTTTCCCAACACATTATTTCATAGTTTAGAGTAATGCTAACCTATAGTTTAGTCTAGAGGATTGTCCATGATAAAGTCTCCCCATACGTTACCTTATGAAAATATAACATTATCATTATTTAAAATAGGTAGCTTTAATCACCTATCTTGGTCCTCAGTGATGATCCTTTATATCTTAGTAGTTTCATAGGGCCAAGATTTATGGTTAAACACTTTATAGATATAAAATTAGACACTCTTGTGAAAATCAAAATGTTTATGAAAATACAAAATTCAAATCCCACATCTCTCACTCTTTTCTAACTTTCATTGTTGAGCACTCACATCTTACTAGTTGTGTGGGGTTGGTATTGGGGGATATGTCCCTTACTCACCTACATCTAGCCTTTGGTGATGATACCATGTGTCTTCTTAGTCATATGAGGCTAGGCTTAGGGTGCCACAAAGATAATTAAAAGTCAAATATAAAATAAATATCAAGTCAAAAAGTGTCTAAATAGAAATTTATTCAAAAATATTCCTACATGACTATATTTAAAGAGGGTAACCTTTTCCCATTTACCAGTTATATTAGGGATAGTTATCTCCAGATGAAGCCAATAAGATTAGTGTTTTATAAGTCTATCAAGAATTATATTTTCCCCTTTACTCAAAAGGACTAGGTCGTCTTCCTTTTTATTTTGAAATTTTGATCTATTTTTTTCATTATTTATCAACTTACATTTATCCTATTTCTCCTTTCATTCCTTGGTACAAATTGAAACTCATATGTTGTGTAAATAAAACAACTAGCTAGTCACATATAAAAAATGTTAGTGTAATTATAGTTACATATATTTATCCATCACATTACATCACTTGCATACATTTTTTTCCCACATATACATAAACATTTCCCATAACATAATATTAAAATTAGAGAGATACATATACATATACATCATCACATGCCTAGCCATCTAGAGTGCATGAATTATAAAGTATGAAAATTAAATTCATATCACAAGAATGACAAGTCATTGAGAGATAAGACAAAACAGACACACACACACACACACACACACACACACACAGATATATATATATATATATATATATATATATATATATATATATATAGAGAGAGAGAGAGAGAGAGAGAGAGAGATCATAATAATTGTAGATTTTCTATAAAAAGGATGTTTAAATATAAGACCCTATAGAGAGGGCCAATGTTACTCATGCCATCTCAAAATTGATAAAAATATATAATGGAATAACAAAAACATATGCAACATATCTTGGGATCCTGTCCTCCTCCTATGAGAGGGTCCTAATTAAGAATAATGTTAGGAAATATTACTCTATCAATGTCTCCTATTATGTCTTCCCTCTAAAGCTACCTCACCCTCTCTAATATGAAGTATAACATGATGACCCATAATAGTAAATCTCTTTTAATCCATCTTCCCTATTCTATGGATAGAGGCTCTACCACCTCCTCCACTCACCATAGTATCTACCAAGGCCTCCAACCTCCTTACTCTATATAATAAGGTGTTTTTATCTATATCCAACATTATCACCATCATAAAATCATGGTAAAATATGGTTAATACATATGTATGATGAACACTACATGTGGGTAGCCCAAAATCAACCAAAATCTATTCTTGAGTTAGACTAGTGCTCAATTAAAAAATATTGCTTAGGGTGTCCCTGATCATCTACCTCTAACCACCCATAATATTTATGATCATAAAGAATAATATTAAATTTTAGATATAATTTATATAAAATATAATATGCATAAAATTAATTAACTAAAAGAATAAAAATGCAAGATTTAATCATGAATGTGTTAATAAAAATTTTACCTAGTTCTTCCTCATGCCACTCGAGGTCAGAATTATCCTCTGTAGCCTCCTCCTCATCTATATATAATTAATCTTCCATCTCAACAAACCTTGGAGCCTCACTATATTTTTATCTTGAGTGATGTTGTTGAATAAGGTCCTCTTGAGTAGGATCATGATGTTATAGTGGTGGTAATGGTGGTAATAGGCCCATCTATTACTCCTTGGCCTCCTCTTTCTATATTTATTTGTAGTGTGGTCCATGTGCCACTCTTAGATGAGGTGGTTGGGTGATTGGCACCCCTATCACAAGTGGGTGCAATACTAACCATCCTAAACTCATTATTCATGACACCCATATACCCTTACAAATAACCCCAATAATGGGAATATTTCCTACATAAGGCATGTTGAACTACTAGTGCACCATATCCATAAGGTGTACTTCAACTAGTAAAATATATTATTTGATATGAGTGGCCTAATGGTTACTTCAAGGTATCCCCCCTCATTTTACCATTTCCCAACCATGTAATTATAGGCTAGGGTAATCATGTCATCCACTAATAAAGTCCCCACTACTTGGGGTAAAGCATAAAAGGGTGACACACCTATCCATATAATAGCCTTGATATCCCTAGGCACTCCAATCGATACTCCCCTTTGGTAAGGAAAGATATTCTCATAAATATAACTCATGAAAACTATAGGTTAGTTGATCAAAAAGGCCCCAAAATGGGCCATGTGGTAAATATATATGTAGGTCTAATTTAGTAACTCCTAGCTCTAGGAGTAATGGGGCCTTCTCTCCTCAATACAACTAATAATCAATGACCAACTGAATAACAATCTATCAATACCATTTTATCCTAATAGTTGGGAGGAAAAAGATACCAATAATATATTTCCACATGTTATGGATAATTGATCTCTCTACCTAGGAAAACATCATGTTGTACTTTGAACCCACATTAGGTGCATCAACATATTTAAAGTGCTTGACCCAACTCCAAGCCTAATAATAATCGTCAGTGGCTTGGATAGAAACTAACTAGCCTATCATGATAAGGCTTGTAATCTAATAGATTTTTAAAAGGGTGTGCATCCACTCCCTAAGGGCTTAAAGGTACATAAACATGTTCTAATCAAGGTCTTAAAATGTTATAATATTATATAATAATCTATTATATGCTGGGATGATCCCTACATACATTATCTATAGAATCCTAATGTGGTCAAGAATGGCCAACTCATATATTATCAAGAGTGCCAAGACTTAGGGGAGCCACTCCTTTCAAGCTCTACTCTAGTGTATTTACTCACCCTATAATAGAAAAAGAAACCCTAAGTCAGCTTAAGGACCAAAAATTCCCTTAAAAATATCTCATTTCCCTTAAAATATCTCATTTTCAAATAATCATATGTGGTTATTTAATCATCATAGATAGTTACATAATCACCTCTAAGTGGTAATTACATAACTCCATTCCTTAAAAAATTATGATGGTTACATAACCACTGTGGTGGTGGTATAAGCACTAATCTACAAAGATTGGCTATTTCATCCTTGAGTGGTAGTCTCATTTGTTATCTACATTCCCTTATAAAACCCACAAATTCACCCTAACTAACAAAAATTCTACATTTTCATAGTCTCCCCATAACAATCATTTCAAAACCAAAATTTCTCAATTTCATTGAATTTTATCTAGATTTTAAAAAAAAATTCAAAAATTGGGGCAAAATAGAAAAGCACAAAAAAACCTACCTCATCCTATGATGGTAGATTTGTCATCCCCTCATTCTCCCCTTTTTATTGACTACTTTTGTGCTCAAAATAGTCATGGGAAATCTATATCTCTAAAATCACAAATGGATAAATATGTAAATGAGTTAGTTTTTGGCAATTTTTCAAATATATTAACCTAAACACTAGACATTTTAACTTAAATTGTTTCCAAATTAACCATGTTTTACATGTTTTTATTCATGATACATAATATATTCTTTTGATTTATGTTTCAAAACTAAAAAATTAACAAGTTTTCTATTTTTATTGTAGTACATCTTATGATTTTATAGGTACATGATGACTTGGCACTAGATTCAATCCCCTAATGGGTGATTTAGGTATTATAATCTTCCCTGCACATACAATATGTACTCTTATACATGGATTGATTACATAGTTTACTTTATGCTTTTTATTAAATTACACTTAATTCTTATTCTCTTTTCCCAAGTCGTGAAAATTCCTAGCTAGCTTCATTCTACCACTTAGGTAAGTAAGATAAGTATTCCTAGCCTTTTTTCCTTTCCACATGCCTTTAATCAAGACTACACCTTTCCAACGCATGATACAGCATCCTCTTGAGGGGGTAATATGTATGAACCCAAATTTTACATAGTGTAACAATATCAATACAAATATAATGATGATGTAAATATCTCTTGTTTTGTTCCATAGGGAACTCTTTATCCCCTTTCCTTATTTTTACTTCCCTATTCCTCCCTTGACCCCTTTTAGTCTCCTTTATTTGATTTACATAGACAATATCATCTTGTTTTAAAAACATCCCATATAGGATGAAACCACCACTCCAAGTGATGAAAATCCCCCCTTCATTATGGAACCACCCCTCTAATTACATAATCCTTGTAGTGGTTTTATAATATAGGCAATGGTTTTGTCTTAAATGGGTAGTTTTGTATTAAAATAAGGGAAGTTTTACAAATTAGGGTGGTATTTACATCACCTAGAGTGGTGATTTCACAGCTACACTTGTATAAAGTGGTGATTTTTTCCCCTTGTAGTTGTCTTCCAAAATTAGCTCCTGATAATCATTCTTTGACATGTTTTACATGTTTTTGTCATTTTTATTATTCACTCCATCCTAAGTTAACCTCCATTTAAGCCCAACTCAGTACCTTTTCTATTTTTAGTCATTTTGAGTTCCTCCCAAGTTGAACTCAATTAAACTCCCTCACGCAAGTTCCTAACTCTTTTTATAAAAATGTCATTTTTGGCCTGATTTTAAATCTAAATTTTACCATTAGAAGTTTTTATTGTGAATATTTTGTAGCCATAGTCCTATTAAAATTCCCTAAAGGTCCAGCCTCAGTATTTTTTTGGTTGACTACATTGTGATAGGTGAATAAATGTTATTAATTTAAAAACTTAATATTTACAAACTAGATCATTAGTTACCCTTAGTTTAGCTCCTCTTTATATACACACATTTTTTTTATTAACTCTACAACTTAATAACACTTTCTCTCTTGAAAGAACCTATCTAGTTTCAATCTCTCTAAGTGCATGCCTTAAAGGGTGTACCAAGAAAGGGGTGGGAAGAACATTGGTGATTCACAAGATTTTTGTGGATTTGTATCATTATTACCAATTTATAAATTCCTTAAAGTTTATATCCATTTACCTCCTATGATGTATTCTTAAAATCCTAGAATCCTAAAATATGGCCAAGTCTAAAATCGAATAGGACCCTCCAAAATTTAGAATTTTCATTATAACTCCTAGAGGTCCAAAACCACTCTCAAACATTTTGAAAGTATAAATATAAAATATGACTTAAATTATGTGTTTAAATGTCAACTTATACTTGAATGTTTATTTTATATTTATATTGCCTATTTTTAACCCCCCTAAGACAAAATCATTTTTACCATCTATAAGACTAAATTCTCTTAGGTTGAATCTATTTTGATATTTGAGCATGTTATAGGAATAATTTATCCTAGGTCAACTTTTTTCTAAGACTTGAGCATGTTATATGACTAAGTCATCCTAGGCTAACTTAGTTTGGACCTAACTAATTTTCTTTTTAACAAGGTCGATTATATTGACTCTATCGACTAAAATTTTGGAAAGGTTTAGGGTTAGATCTAGATATATGTACACATCAATTTTTACTATTTCATAGAAAGAGAAAAATAAAAACTTTATGTATTTTGCATCTACTTATCCACCATTATACACGAGGGATCATTGCTTAGGGTTTCAATAT
The DNA here is from genome assembly GCA_037957365.1 of Torreya grandis. Lineage (NCBI taxonomy): Eukaryota > Viridiplantae > Streptophyta > Pinopsida > Cupressales > Taxaceae > Torreya > Torreya grandis. The sequence continues at coordinate 915,124 of JARHVA010003301.1, forward strand.
TACACTTAAAGATATGGATATTATCTTGTGGAGAAGTATTTTATATGCATGGAGAAATTGTGTATCATGGAACTAACTTATCTTTTTTGTCCTTAGATACCACAGTAACCTCTTTCAAAGTACCTTGGCCAAGGGAGAGATTAAGGCATGAAAATTTCATCATAAAAGGTAAGTATACCTAGGTTTGTTCCTCCTTTGTTAAAGTAGATAGATTTTATTTTTTATATTATATGCTTAACTCCCATGCATTAAGATTTCCTATACATTAAATTAATTATATATTTGATACATGTTTAATTTTATGTTTATTACCCCCATTTTATGCCACAAGCTTTGGAGAGCACTAGGTTAGATTTTAATTTACATTGTATTTACTTATGAATATAAGAAAACATAAGACCTAGCTATAGTTATTGCATGGTTTTACTTGACTAGAGGCTTTGGAATCCCCTCTAGTGATATTATCATGATAAGATACCCATTTACTAAGTCTAGTAGATCCATCTTGGTCATGACCTAGATTGTATAAATATACCAACAAGTGGAAGTGTAAGTGTTATTTAAAAACTCTGAGATATGATTGATTTATAAACTAGTTGTATTTCCCTTGTATACACTCTCCATTTGTGGTTGTGTCTCCTCTACTTTCTTATTTTTTTAGATCTTGTACATATTCTAGTAAAAGAGTTACATAATTCACACAAGGATAAAATGAGATGTATGCAATCAAAAATGCATCATGTCCATAAATCAATCCTAGATTAAATGGGATAGAGCACACCTACACTTCTAATTGGGGGGCATATAATTGTTAAAGAAGAGCATGACCAATGTGAGGATTTATTAGACCCAATTAGGGGATCACTTGTCACAACACACCATGTGAGATAGGGTTCCAAAGCCTATAATCTAATTATTAGTAATTTGACCTGTCAAGGTCAAATTACTACCCATATCAATTGAAACTTTCCTAAATCTTGCCAATATCCCTTTATAGTTAGTCAAACTAGGGAATTATGGCCTAAAAATAGAATTTTTGAGAAAAAAATTTCAAAATTAAGATATAAAATGTCATTAAATTATCTAATTCATCTTTTTCATCTTAAAAATTGTGAAAATAGCCTAGTCTAAAGTTTTTAAATCATGAAAAGGTGTTTTAATGAGCTTCATAAGCCAAAAGGCCCCCTTTTCACCCCACACATGCTAAAATTTCAATTTTAAAACATGGAAAAGGTTAAAAAGTATATTTTTTGCATTTGATAACATGTGACACTTATCAATGTTCTTTACCAAGTGGTGGAAGGCTTTAGTAGTCTTATAAAGGCAAAAAAGAGGTTATTTCTTTCACTTTTTCAAGAAAAGTATGGATATTTAAAACTAAGGTAGGGGTTATCATTTCAATTTTATATATAGTATTAAATAGGATTTTCATGTAACAACTTTCTTCTATTACTTTACTTGTTGGCAAAAAGAGACCTACTTATAGGTTTTCTCATGGTACAGTCTACTGGAAAAGAGTTAAGGTCTAAATTTTGGGGTGAATAAAATAGAATTAGAGAGATTCCTGATGGCCTAAGTTGTTTATAAATTGGATTATATAGGCTCATGAAACATTTAGTTTAAGTTAGGTCAAATTATGTTGCCTGGTAACCAAGAAGGCAATCAATATTCTTCAATTTCTCCTTACCTAGGCTGAGTTTCAAGAAAAATAAACTTGTTATAGGATATTTGGGAATTATTATACCTTTTAATGGCCTCCTTGGTATGTTATTCATGAAATTAAAGGCATAACAAATATCACAACGTTAGCCAATCTAAATCTATAGTTAGCAAGCTTGCAAGGAAGAATTGTACGATCAGGGAAAAAGAAGTCAGCTTCAAGTTTTCAATAAAATGGTGTTTCTAGGGTTTCATCAATATTTTAATGATTTTCAATAATTTTTATTATAATATATTCAAGTTTAATGTCCAATAAATCCCATCTCCATGCTCTTAAGGTGTCTCTAAAGGGCTAGTTTAACGTTATTTAAGGATATTTTTGCAAATTTTAAGGTTTTTAGAGAAAACTATGATTCAATTTTAGTCTCTTTATCTTCTCCAATGGCCTCCAAATTAGGTTAATGTGATAATAATTGGTTTGTGTTTACATAAGATGCTTCAGGTAAGCTTTATCATGTTCCTTCATGCTGTTTCCCACCATCTCACTCGCCTCATCTCACTACCATATATAAGTCATTTTGCATGGTATTCAAGATTTTGTAAGCCTTCAATCTTGTTTCCATCCTCCATTCATTTCATAACAAACTCAAACCCATCCTTCCATCACATAGTTTCACATTAAAAAGGTTATGAGTTGATAGGAGGCATCATCATGAGCATAGACAAAGGTATGTATGCCTAAAAAGCATCATTATGGAGTCAAAAGGAGTCCTATAGAGGGATTATGTAGTATAAAGGTGAGGGACAAATGTTCATTTCCTATGTTCAAAATGAAGGAATGGAGTCATAAAGGCCTATATACAAAAATGAATCACTAACATAGGAGAGCTAAAATATTGTAATGGACCATCACAAATATGAGAAGAGTGTTTTTAGGCTATTCATAATCACATACAATCATGAGAAAGGTGATTTATAGCAAGTTAAAATAGTCATGGAAATCCAATGAATATATCAAACTCAAAAGGATAAATATCTCTCTTTAGGGATTATGACATAACCTAATCAAGCTTAATAGAGGAGAATAACAAGGATCAAATCAAGTTTTGGACTTCATGAAAGTCCTATCACTATTCATTATCTATATAATGGTAATTAATTACATGAGTTCAGTTAAATAATGATATATGGATCTTGCTTAAAGTTCAAACACCACAATGAAGTTAAAGACATGTGAACATCATAGATGGATTCAAGGTTTGACTTTCTTAAATATCCATTATTGAACATAGATAGTTATAATCCTACATAGAGTGCACCCGTAGGCCTTTGCTTATCTAGGGAAGCCTATTTGTACGTAAGTTAGACTTTGAAAAGCTTCAAGTAGTAGGTTTTGATAAGATAAAGGATAAAACATGATTGTTATGGAAAGATATTCCTATATGAGTGGAGGATTCTTGATGCATGGATGAATGGTTTATTAGATTCAAAGAAACCTACATCTACCTCATTTTTGAACCTATAGATCACTATGAAGTCACCTACAACCCTAATGAACCCTACAAGCCTATATTGTGACTATTTCAAGGTCTATATGGTAGATAAAGAGGACTTTTACATGAAATAACTATATCAAGTATCAAGGCACCAAGACTTGAAGGAGTTGCAACAAGGGAGGACTCAACATATAGTCTTTTCCTTAAAAATGAGACCTACAGCCCCAATGTTGACCAACAAGCATGTGATATTCCAAAGAAGGCATGTTTGATAGAAAGGATAGTTTGTCTTAGGGCTCAAAGGGTTTGTTTGGTCACCAAATAGGCATGAAGAGTATTGAAGACATCAAGTTCATGAAAGGTAAAGCATAGTATTCAAAAAGCATTAGAGATGAGTCTAAGATCACCTACAACCACTCAAAGGCACAATCAACTTTTCAATTTGATAAAGAGGATTGGATATAATTATCTATAAATAGGTTTACAGATACATGAAGAGGTTTCTTGATCAAAAATTGAAATGAGTATAAAAGATCATGAACAGAGGGGAAAAAGAGTCTTAACACACACAATCCCAAAAAGGTCAATATCATCACCTACAGGCTCATACTAAACATCAAGCTTGGCTCTTGATATTCCTAAGGCACTAAATGTTCTCTAATCAGGCTATTTAGCAAAGAGAAATCAAACATTGAGTTTGGAATTATCATGAGGAGAACATAGTTTTAAAGGATATCCAAGACCAAGTAATATGATGGTAAAAAGGATAAATTTGACCTTATAATCACTATGAAAGGGATACCCTACATGCTTGTATATTATAAGAGATAAAGGTTTATGATCAGTAAGAGGGTTTCATGGTTAAATGCTAGCATCTCTTATTACATAAAATAAATGAGATATCATGTTTCAAGACTCATAATGGTGACCAAAAAGGCTCAAATAAATTACAAGTAGGTTCTAGAAATGAGTGATAATCATCTATAGCCTATGCAGGGCATCCAATAGTGCCTAATAATGATCATCTACAACCAGGTAGGTGGACTAAGAAATAAGAGATAGTATAAGGGTTTGATCATAGTCACTCCAAGGATAATATGGACCATGAAGCATAAAATTTTTATGATCAACACTCATTATCACTTGATGACTGAGCAGAGCATTAGGACCCTAGTTATTATCCATACATAGCTTAGTCTAAAGTCATATCACATTCAAAGTGAGAGAAAGGAAGGAACTATTTTTATAGATTTTATATCATGTTGAAAGTCTCAATCAATATTGTAATAAGCTTTATAGGATTTAATATTTAAATTCATAAGGACTTAGGTTTATCCCTTAGAATTCATATCTATAGTCATGCCTTTTTTAAAGTAAGGGTTTTCAAACAAGTCTTTAAAGTGGTTTATCATGAACAAACAAGGTTTTCGAGCAAGTAAAGGTGGTGTTAATATTAGTAATTAAGGTTTAAATGTGAAATGAATGATTAATAGGTTGGTTAATAGGATGATAAATCTTAGGAAATTTAGTAACTCAGTTAAGACCTTTTAATATCATGCCTACAGCCTACTTCGGCACAATCAAGGACCTTCAAGCTAGTATATGCAAGAGTGGGTGAGTAGCTAAGGGAGGTTCATGTAAATGTAAGGAGGATATAAAGGTATGTTAAGTTAAACATTAATTTAAATTACTTAAGGTAATTGATATCTTAATCACACTAAGGGTATAGTCAAGATCACCTATCAGGGTAGTGACCTATAGCTAGGCTTAAAATTTAGTCCTAGGCCATGGGGTGAGGACTATAAACCATCCTTTTATGTAAAGTGAGGTATATGATGATAATTACAAAAATTTAAGTCGTAAATGGGCACCTCAAAACATTTAAACAATCCCACATATAGTATCATCAGTCCTTAAAGGTACCTATAAGTCATTGTATGAAATACACCTAGTTTAAGGCCTAATAAGATTGAAACTAGTTATTGCCATAAAAAAGATGTGTGAAGAGATATATTTCAGCATAAATGGTCTTAAAAAAAAAATTGAATATGGATTTACCTCTAAATATTTTTTAAATCTAGCCAATTCCCACTTACAGTAGCCAAACATAGTATTTTGAGAGGCATGATTTCCTGTTGAAGGGTCTTGATATGCTTAAAAATAGGGGTAGAGGAGTTTTCCAATATCTTGTAAGGACTATTGTAATAAATTAAGATTATTTTTGACAAATATAACCTTTTTACACAATGAAATAAATTTAAAATATCCAAAACTTAGTCAAATATGTAGATAACCCATGTACAGGGGTTAATTTTGGGAGAAAATTGAGGTTTCTAGGAGATACAAGTGGTTTCAAGACTTGAAATTTTGTAAAAAAGTTCATCATGAGATGGAGAACCATATAAAAAAATTTAATGGACATTGGAAAAGTGAACATATTTTTTTTTTTGTCATAGTCATCAACATGTCTTTTGGTGACCACCATCATAGCAAGCATCATTCTAAAGTTCCATAAAGGTTTTTAAGCCTAGGTAAAAGATTGATAAGTATAGGATGATGATTTTAAATTATAATAATAAATTTAAAGAGTTTAAAAACTCCAAATTTTATGAAAACCATGCTCATACAGGCTTATGCAAGCAAATAGGCATATAGACCAAAACGAGTTATTTTGACTTTTCAAGCAAAATATGATTTATAGAGTGTTTTGATAGCATATTATAGGTCATATAATTATTTTTTTAGGATTTTTTAAGTGAAGAGTTATTTTCATCCTAGTGAAGTTTTTCACTTTTTATAGTTCTAGACACCCTTTCATGCCTCTTATTTAGATGCTCGTATTGTTCACCATGTGTGGAGTTTGGCCAAATGATATTATTATATTTTGAGTACCCCTATGGTCTTAGAATTAATTAAAAATTGAGATCATTTGAGGGCATATGCTTTATTAAAAATCATTAAGAGTGTAGCCAACCTAGAATGCAAGCTAAACCCTACAAACAAATTTCCTCCACGTGGTAACTTTTCATATGCTTTACATAGGAGCCCAATATGTTTAGGGATGGTAACTTTTTGTAATTATAGACACCCTTCCATGCCTCCTGTTTAAATGTTATTATTGTTCACCACATGAGGATTTTGGTTAAACTCTCTTAGTATGTTTTGAGGACCCCTATGTAATTATAATTAATTAAAAATTGAGATCATTTGAGGGGTTGTGCTTTATGAACAATCATTAAAAGCATAGGCAACCCGAAATTCAAGATAAACCCTACAAGAAAATTTCCTCCACATGGTAACTTTTCATATATTTTGCATGGGAGCCATATATTTTTGTGGATTTTAGAAGGTGAGTATGATAGACAAAAATGGAAAGAATTTGGGATTTAGAGGCCTATACTTCATGAATCATCAGTTTGAAGATTTGGATTTAAAACCCTCATAAATCCTCAAAAAACTAGTTTTGTGAAAATTTTATTTTATTGTAACAAAATTATCATGGATAAACCTAAAAAAATTTCACTCATCAATTACATTTAGAGAGGATTTCATAAATGCTAATTTTATGCATGTAACTATACGAATGAGGGCAAAAATCATGTTTTTTATCAAAAAAGCATATAAAATGAAGTACAAGGCAGTTCAATGAAATAGAATCAATGGAGATAAAATACTAATACTTTTAATTCATCCTAAAATCTTCATTTTATTATAAATCATCTCAAAATTATCTCAACCAGCTCAATCAAAAGGGACAATCTACAAAACAATGGTGTAAAATAGGTGTCGTCAACCCTGTTGTCTGAATGGCAAGTGTTTTCTCATCAAAATAACATATCTTTTGATGAATAAAGTTATTATATGTATAATAATTGTTTTATTTGGTTTCATGGCTTCTTTTTGTAGGTTTCATAGTGTCCAAGTCCATAGAGTAGCCTTTAGGCCTACTAGTCCTGATAGGCCTAGTTGGTCAAATAGTCAAGTTGGATTTTGGTGTTTGATGGATATTTAAGGAGTTAAATTTAAGTTTCCATGAAATTTTTATGTTATTCCATTTATTTTCATGTGTATAATCAGCCTTAAAATTCTCTTTTCATGCAAACTGGAGCTTGGTGAAGTAAACTAGTCAAACCTTCAGTTGACTAATTGACATGTTCATGCATCTTCATTTATTATCATGTCATTAAAAGCTTTCAAGAAATTCAAAATCACTTAAATATTGAGTTAAGAATCCAATTTTTTTCATATAATTTCATTCAAATGGATATTGACTTGTCTACATGGGCCCACTACATCTTTTTTATGCCAAGATGGAGATTTTTGCATGTTTTGGAGACTTTAAAGATTTTTGATGATTAATCTAATTTTTTAAAAGGATTTAGTCTTTATTTATCCAAAAAAGACTAATAATTCTTCCCTTTCAATGCCACATTATCTGGAAATTTGATTTTGAATCATATATATTGCCTTTTTCAAGTCATTTATTAATGAATCCTAAAGTTGGACAGAATTTGTAATTGACACCATTTTTGTCAAATAAAGAAGATCTTTTGCATATGATTTTGAATCAGATTAGAGTTTAATTTGATTTTTTGCCATCATAAAAGTGGCATATACTTTCCCTTTTTGTAGGTCCTTTCCACACTTACTATGAAAATCTCATCCTCTATAGGTCATTGGAAGTACTAAGATCAAAATTTTGCTTTGCAAACTTCTTTCAAGCCTTCTTTTGAAACACTGATGTTCAAGTTTGAATGTAGAGTTTTATTTTAGTTTAATATGTGTGTATTATTCATTTTTATAAATATTTTAGAGAATACTAATCATTCAGGTGAATCACCCCATTAAATAGGATTTCTCATTTCAAATTTCCCATTTTAGTTTCCTTCTCCCTTTTCATCCCACAAAATAAAAGTAGATTAGTTTTAGTATTATATCTCAAGGGAACCAACCCTATCTAGAGGTTCTTATCAATACAGAGTCACCCACACTCTTAGAAGTTCCAATTGTATCAACTGGATAGAAGGTGTGATTTACACATCTTCAAGCAGGGTGCACTCTAGAGTGATAACACTAACACAAAATTATAACAACCCTAAAAGAGTCCTATGATTTAATATTTCACTAATATAATAAAAAAAAATTAAATCTAATCTAATATATACCAAATCTTGTGGTAGAAAGTGGGGGTTCAAAATAAAACAAATAAATAACTAAACTAAACATGTATAGAAGACCTATACTCATGTCAATGTATATGAAATCCTAATACATAGAAGAGAATAATACATATGATATATCTATCTAATCTTTCAAAAGAGGAATAAAGTTATGAAGACTTACCTTTGAAGATGAACCTATTGAGCCTCAATCTCCCCTTTGGCCAAGGTGTTTCACAAGAGATTGCCATGATATGTAAGGATAAATAAGATAAATTAGATCTAGGCTACACAACCTATCAAATCATCTAAAAAACATATCCACAGGATGATATTAGAGTTGTAAAAAAAAATATTTAATCCTAAGGATTTATTCCCTAAGAAGAATTGTCAATAGGTAAATGTTCATTCGCACTTATTCGCTTAATTATTTGCTTTTATAAAATGATGGTAAATGACCTTGTATAAATAGTGGTATATTACCCTAAAAAAATTTAGCAACATCAATTGTTTTAGGTTTACCTGGTTAACTTAGCACATTTTTTGGGGCTAACTCTCTAAGTATGTTCTAGGTTGGCTAAGAGGCCAACAAACCAAAAAAGAGAAAAAATCCCTAAATTGTACTAGGTCACCATGATCGACCTAGCACAATCAATAGGTTAAAAGGATGCTAAGGTAAGAAATGAAGGATAAGACATATAAAATTATGGGAATGGATAGGAATAATAAGAATAATCTTAGGTTCAAAGGTTTTATGAGGTTAGAGTGTGGATGGCAAGTGGTAAAAAGAATGACAATCTTATGAAGCAATGATGGTCTACCCACCCCATTCCTAGTGCACCCCTCAAGGCATGCACTTAAAGAGATTGAGACTTGATAGGTTCTTAAAAGATACAAAGTGTCATTAATTGATAAAATTTTAAAAATATTATGTGTATACATATGTCCTAGCTAAAGCTCATCACATGTAATGTAAGTACAACATGGGATGGTACTTCAGAGATAGAACATGATAACATATAATGTTGATTCTAAGTATGATGAAGTAAGTAGAATATAATATAAATGAAATAAATTTATTTATAAAAAAATACCTTTAACTTAAATTAGTGTCGTAGGTAAATAAGTAGACTATAATAAAATGAAGTTATCCAATGTAGAGTACACTAGGTAAACCTATAGAAGTTAGTGCAAAAAATAGCCAAAAATTGAATATTTTAGAATATAGACATACAATAGTGGAAAATAATCTATACAAAATCATGATTCTAATGCATTATATGGTTTGTAAAATGGATGAGCAGAAATAAAGATAGAGGCAAAATAAGGAATCCACCCTAAAATAAATGAAAAGAATTTGAATTGATAAAAAGTGGTTTTAAATATGGAAAAAGAGAATTAATTTGGCATTTTGAATTGTGAAAGAGATAAAAGAGAGTTATGAGACAAAACAAGGCTATGATGGTGATGGAATGATAAGCTAGATGAGGAGGGCACCCATAGGTGGCAATAGGTGCACTACAAGTATACAACTATGAATCTGAAACTAGTTTTTGAAATTTGTATTGAATTAAGTGAATTTTTGATAAAATTTGTTTTTAATAGATTATATATGTCAAAATTGAACAAACTTATATTCTAAGGATAAAAAATAATAAGATGGAAAATGGATTGGAAGGGCTTATGAAGAAAATGAGTAAAATGCATGTTTTGGGTAAAATGTACTGGGTCATCACATAAAATGTACTAGGTCAACTAGGTTAACCTAGTAGGTTGGAAATAAGGTAAAATACATATGGTCGATCCATTAAGTATGGGTTGACCTAGTGTAATCTATAAGCTAAAAATCTAGAATAAAGCAAGAAACTAGTCTGTAAGGGCCAAAATGAAAACTCAGAACCAAGGAGGGGAAAATAAAAAGGTTGAATTAGAATTTGAAGTTAATTATGATAAAAATAGGGAAATTTTGGTTAAACTAATTTTACTAGGGAACCAAAATAAGCATGGAAAAGTGTGCAAAAAGCCAAAAGAGGGCTAGAGTGGTCTAAAATGACCAACAGAGGGCAAGAGGGATCAAACAAGTTAGGAATAAGATAAAATGAATAAAATGGATAAGGTAAAAGCAATTAGGCTTGTTTTTAAATTAAAATTATAAAAACAATGTAGAAACAATGTATTGTGATTATGCATGACATGAAAAAACTAATACATCCTTTTTTGTGTTGTAGAGATGACTAAGATTTTAGAGATTGGTAGATGTATCTTGGTTACTAGATTTGTTAGAGAAATTGATAGATGGAGATCAAGTGAGACTAGTAGCCATAGGTTTAGGAGGTATATCTGAGATGTGTAGGATCCCCCTCAATGTTGATCTATTATTTATGTTCTTAGGATACTATAAATGATTGACTAACACATTTAGATGGGAGGTCCATGGGGATGTGAAAGAGGTGGGTGTCACATTAGAGGATGTTCATGCCATCTTTGGGCTACTGATAATAAAAACACCAGTGACCATAGGGATACTAGATAGCTTAGAGGAGAGGAGAGTCTTAACCATGTGGGATATAGGCTTAAGATGATATTGAGAGGATGGAGAATTAGTATGGATGGTGTGTATATATCATAGATTATTGATCTTCAAAATGTAGTGATAGGCCTGATGACACAACAGGTGCTCTGTCACAAGTCAAATGGTAAGGTACCACTATTTGTGGTAGCCTTAAGCAAGATGATGATAGAGGAGGGATTATTATATGATCTAAGCTCTATCATCTAGGTCTAACTTGTTCATGATCGATTTGAGATGTTGTTTAGAGTGTATAAGATTATAGGATTGATCACACTATTGACAACATAGATATATGAGATATTTCCCATGTATCGAACAACTATTTTTCCCCATGTAGTCAATGATGGGTTACCTCAAGTACTAAGATGGTGATTGGAATAAGTAACATGGTCCATTGCCCATGTGCTAGTGCTAAAATTGGTGAGATGTATAGACATCATGTGGTAACTATATGCATATATAATAGCTACATGGGTGAGCTAGCACATAGTTGTACTAGCACTAGAGAGGAGAGAGGTGATTGGACACTATACATGGTGGATAGGGACACATCTAGTGGTGTGGGTACTAGGATAGATAGTCCTACCTCATATAGTGACACCTATACTAATGCTTGACTAGTGGGATCAGCATGTGAGGGAGTTATGAGGGAAGAGGGGACTCAGACCACTAATAGTGAAGCTAAAACTAAGGCCATATCAATAGTAACCATGGAATATTAAGGCATTAAAAGTGGTAGAGGAGGATGTGGAGATACCAAATGTACCACTGCCAGCCCTACATCAAAATGAGTAGTAGCCATAGAGGATATGGTAGTGACAGAGATAGGAGAGAATGGAGACTATAGACATCCCATATGATCTCATAGATGCACTAGAGGAGATGTTATAGAGACTACTTAGATGGAGGCTAAGATAAACATGAGATATGATATCTAGGTTCAAGCTAATGAGTTGACCTATCAAGGAGGTACTAAGAGGCCACATAGATAGGGAGACTATGTTAGGTGATTATATAGAGGATGATATCATAGGAGCTAAGACATAGGTATAAATATGGTTAAATTATTTCTTAGGTTTTTTTTGGTAGTAGAGAGATATAGATAGATATTATGAGATATAACAGTGATATAATATCCATCTAGTGTGATTTTTAGGCATACATAAGGATAAAGAGCAGAGATGGGGGTCCCTAGTGAGGGGAGCACTCCATGACATCCTATATGAGACTCTATAGCCATACAAACCCATAACATTAGAGGATCTAAGTGTACCATCTACCCCAACTTAGGTGAGTAGGTTCAAATTATCCAGTGAGGTAGTGAGGTAGATACATGTGTAGAGGGAGAAGGTGAATCCACTAGTAGAGATGGGTGTAGGCAAGATATCAAATTGGAAAGCCTTGTAAGATGAGAGAGTTGTACATCTAGATACAATCACACATATGATGTTGTCATATATAATGATGATGACTTAGCTAACATAGGCACATATAATGACCTAGGCTAAGATGGTGCAGGCATAGGTGTAGATAGTGTACCTATGGGGATAGGTAGAGGGATTGAGATTGCATACTACCTCATTACAACATAATATTATAAAGATTTAGATTGATGCCTTAGTAGGTAACATGGTTAGGCCATGAGATAGAAATGGTGGAGTTTATCCCTAGTGTTGAGGCATTGTATATGGTTGTATCAAACTTATGGTATATATGATGTAACATTTTGGATTATTGGCATTGGCTATGTATGTTGTCTTTATGTTTTAGGTTGTGAACACTATGGATATATTTCATTCTATCACATGTATTTAGCTTTATTGTATATTTTATAGGAAATATATGTAGTGTGGTTTCTTTTATATAATTATGTAGTACACATGCATGGTTAAAAAGAAATAGGCAAAAAGGACTTGGAAAAACATAAACAATCAAATAAATGCACTACAAACTAGTTCAAGTTTGGAAATGTGTAATAACAAAAAATGACCAATTATAAAAATGTAAGAAAATGATAAACAAGATGGTAAAACGGGATTTGTTTTTAAACCAATGTCAAAGATTTTTTTACCAAATTAAAACAAGAAAAATCATACTAAATATCACATTGGGAAGTATGACCAACAATTTTATTAAATGGAAGGTATGTAAAAGGGCACAAATGGTAATAAAAAAAATCAAAATTATGTCAATAAATTATACTATTTCATGATGGAAAGTACAAAATAAAAACAAAATTTACAAAAAGTTGGTCTTAAATTTATCATACTAATTCAAGCTAGGAAGTATGATAAATTCAAGAAATGGTTGTAACCTTACATGCACTCAAAAAATAAGAAAGTAAAAGGTGAAATAAAAATTAAATAATCATCAAACATACTAAATATCAAGATGGGAAGTATGTAAATGATGTGTAACTTCATAATCAATCAAATCTCATCTCTTATTTGACACGTAATTTTCAATGGTGACTTTTTATTGGAAAATATTATGAGGGATGGGTCCTATCCACTATCTTATACTGCAACTCACAAAATAAAAATCCAAGGGGTATCAAATCAATATTGGTAAGTAGAAGGATAAGTAATGATAAATCAAGGAGTGGGTAATAGGATGGAAAATATGGTAATTTATGAGGAATTTTGGATCCTATCCATGGTCTTACAAAGAAACTCACAAATGAAATCTCATGGGGAGTGATTAGTAAGAAAAATAATATTTCCCAAGAGGAAATATGAAATAAAAGGAATGAAAAATGAAGTGTAAAAATCAAGGCTTAGGTGTCTTATGAGAAGAACTTAGGATGTAAGAGGCACACTAAGGACATAAAAAGACACTAAGGGACCAGTGGTCATCTATGTACAAAGGAAACCCACTTGCTATAGACACAAATATTTGTAGGAAAATAGGTGTGATACTAACATCAACTCATGACGGAAAATTGGTACAAGGAAAATTAAAATGGACCTACCTTCCCATGATGTGTTCCCCACTTTGCAAGACCTGTTACATATCTATCGATCTACTATGAAGATTGGTACTTGCATGAGAAAGTAGGTATCACTAAAATATGTATTTATTTTCCTCTTCTAATCTATTTGTCTAATACACCCTAAAGGACCTTGACTCTACCATGAGGGAAACTATTGAGTTTTAGCTTTAACTAGAAGAAGGAGATGTGTTTTGAATCACATCTTTTAGTGTGATTATAATTTTAAGAATATTTAATGGTTTTACCTTTTGATATCATTGCCTTTTGTTTAAATTATTTGGATTTTAAATTTATTTTGAAGATTTTTCAAATTCCTCCTCCATATGGATTTGGAATGACCAATCATTAGAGAGATAGTGATACACACAAATGAGTTGTAGGATAATGCTAAATAAAGCTAAGTGACCCAAGACAAAAGACTAACTAGAACACTTAGGCATGGTAATAAACTAAATATGTTATCTCAAGTCTCAATTGTGTATATGCTTAATTTACAAAAAAAGGAAGAAGGGAAAAAAAGGAGATCCAAAGGAGGATCAGTGATAGTAAATAGTAATGAGAGAGATTGTTTGTGAACTAAGCACATGGTAATAGGAGATAGTAATCAAAGGGAAGAGGGTTGATATAACCAAGTCACCATGACAACTATCTATGGAGAATAAAGATAAGAAAGAAATCAATCATGAAGATACAAGGGAAGAGTTTTGAGAAAAACTCTAAACGAAAAGAAAGAAATGATAAGTGAAAAATAATAATGATAAGGAAAAGATAAGTATATGTGAAATGTAAAACAATAACATAAGATAACTATAGTACAACAAGAAGAAAAAACATGATATAAGATAAGAAAAAATTTGACACAGTGTCAAATGATATAATCAAGATAAAAATAAGATTGGATCACACATCCAATCAAAATATAAATGAGAAATCACCATGCATGTGCTCATAAATATTGGTAAATCTATCCACACACATTATCTAATACATTAGATAAGTCTCTATGAAGTTGAATGTGAATTGATGCTAAGGTCTCACTAAAATTCAATGAATATTGGGCAAATACTTCTCTTTTGATCTCCTTAACTAGAAAAGTAGGAATGATCTAAAGATCATACTGATGAGGAAAGTTAAGCAAAGACTAGTCAAGAGAATTCATGGAAATATGATCTATGGGAAAAGAAGGAATCTTAGGTGTAGAATGATCCATGGGTGAAGGATTCATGGGTAGAGAAGGATCCATAGGTGAGGTAAGGTCCATAGGTGAAGGAATCACAAGTAGAGGCATAGAAAGTGATGAAGGGACCACATGAGGTGATGGAACCACTGAAGTTGGAGCCATAGGAGAAGGAGGAACCTTCTTACAGGAACTACCTATGGGAGGAATGGTAGAAGGTCTAGATATGAATACAAGGTGATCTATAAGATGTTGTTAAAGGATGCAACAATGATCAACGTGATGCATGCCACCTAGTTGTCATAGATAATATACCACACTATAATTAGGTAAATATTTAGGAAGTACCTTTAAGGGAGGTATGGCTTTGTCTAATGATAAGGAATAAGAATGCAAGGTATAAAGATATTATTATAAATTATGATAATGGGTACAAGAGTGATTATATGTTTCGTGGAAGCAACATATATGCTTGTGAGTGGTTTTATGAGGACTCATAGAAGGAGGTGAAAAAGGATTAGAAGAAATAGAAGAGGACACATCAGCCCATTTGGTGGGAAAATGAGACATCTTAGGCAACAAAATGAAACCATCATCAAGGGAGGGTAATTAAAGGGAAGGAGTGGAACTAAGTTTCATAGGAGGAGCACTAGGAGGATAATTAGGAAGAGGATCATCAAAATTAGGAGATAAAAGAGGATCAAATAGAGTGGAAAAAGGAAAGGGCTTAACTATAGATATCCCTACTGAAGGCAGGGTGGGATTTATAGAATGTCTAAAGAGGACTACCCTAGGTGAGGTAAAGTGATAAGGTCTAGTCATAACATAATCCAAGAGCATGGTCCTAAGTGATTCCTCAAAAACTAGAGGCATCAATGCCATCTCTACCCTATGATAAAGAGTAAAAATAAAAGATCTAAGAAATATAAATAATATAGAATGATGAGATGCACATAAAAGCTCAAGTAAAGAAGAGTGGTAATAAATAATATTATCATCATGGGCCTGGATAAGACCACCTACAAAAGGATCATCTAAATAATAGTCATCATCATAATGTAGAGTATGAAGGTTGATGACATACGTCAAGATGACCTTATCATTAGAAGAAGCTTGGTGAATAGAGTTTATCCAAGAGGATCTATGTTTTACTTCAAAAAAAAAGTTTCCAAATTGCAAATTGATCATTAGCACAATGTTGAGCTCATTGAGAGCTTTTAGGCATAATTATGATGAATCAATTTTGAGCCCATATGTGCAATATATCACACTTTGAAGTCTCTAGATTAAATAGGGCAAAAATGTGACACATGGTGATGTGGCTTAATTATAGCATGCCAAGTAGACCAATGATGCAGTGATTTGTGGTGGTGAGTTCATGAAAGAAAATAGTTGGTTTCATGATTCATCCTTGACCAATGTAAAAGGCCAGCTATGGGGACCATATATGGTGAGTCTATTTTTGTTATGGAGGGGGAGTCTACCATTGATAGAGCTTTGGAGCTTCTGGTTGGATGTCGACAAGTGTCAGATTGGTAGTAGTCCATGGGGTGGGTCTCTAAGCCACCACTATAATATTTCATGGTCAAATTTTATTAATATTCACCTATTGACTATATATTCATGTCATTATTTATCATTCTCAAAGACTAGTGAATGTTCCATGCCAAATAAACATTCCATTTACCACATAAACCACTTTCCATGTACCAAATCCATACCAATCCCAAATAACATGACAAGTTTGCCATGTTCAATGCCAAGATCGAATGCCAATGTTTTGACATTATCCCAAACATGGACTATGCCTTTTTAAGGGATTAATAAACCATGAACTTCATGGGATTTTAACAACCAACTTCATACCCACTTTACCAATGTGGGATAATTTCTTATGATTAACACCAAATTCCATGCCATGGGATTTGAACCTAAGAATTTTTGGTAAAAAGATAACATGCCAACCACTACACCCATATCTCAAATCACTATATAAAGTGCTCAAACTTGTAATTGAAGACATGGTTTTTCATGAAGACCAAACATGTGTAAAGGGTGCTATAAAGCCATAGAGATATTTTTAAAGGCCTCAAGCTATATAATTTTGGTTTGAGAGTATCTATTCAATAGATTAAAGTCCAAAGAGATGATTTTGAGGACTTATAAGGAATTTTAAGCTATTTTGTAATAATTTAATGAAGTGATCCTCACTTTGAGTAGATCCAGAGATGTAGGATTTAAGAGCAAAATTTTGTTATCAAATTGTGTTCAGTACTTTTGTCAATTTTGCCTCTATTATTATTTGTACTCTTAAATTTTAGTCAATGTGAATTTTTAAAATTCCATAATTTTTATAAAATATCGACTTGCATTAAATCATGAATTTAAGGTTTTGATACATTATTCAAGTATGTTTTCCACTATTAGGACACTTGATTTTTATCTATTATAGATCAAATTTTTAGTATCAAAGTAAAATTTGTATTTAACCATGTGGATTGTTAATGTATATTGAAAAGGTCAAGATCTAGGTAGGGTGAAGGAGAATTTTCCAAGTACAATGTAGAGGTTAGATCAAGACATACTACAAAAATGGGAGATGACTTTCAGTATGAATGAGATTTTTGACAAGCCTTCTTAGAAATGAAGGATATGGTTAATGAGATTTATCATGAAAGAAAAAGGAAATGGAGCATGATGAAGGTGGTAAATTTTTTGAGAAACCTTCCTTGTCTTTGAAATATGGTAAAGATATTGAATCTCTTCCTTCACTAAAGCTAGATATTAAGTTTGAATTACCAATGTTTAATGGTGAGATCAATGTAGAAAAGTTGGATAACTAGATAAAGAAAATTCAAGTATATTATAGAGTACAAAATATTGTAGATTATGAGGCTAAAATTAACTTATCTACTCTTCGAATGGAAGGCACAACTCTCATTTGATGGGAGAGTAAGTTGAAGGAAAACTAGCTTAACATAGGTAATTCAATTTCTACTTGGAGTGAATTTGTTGATGAACTCAAAAAGAAATTTTATCCTTTAGGTTATATAAAATAAGCCATAATGGATTGGTAATCTTTTAGATAAACTAAAGGCCAAAGTATTTAAGAATATAAATATGAATTTAGGAAAAAAGACTTTACTTTTAAATATTCCTCTTTATAAATAAGAAACACAACTTAAGTACATAGGTGGGTTACATAGTTACTTGAAACACATGATTGTTGTCCTCAATCCCACTAATTTGGATGAAGCATGTGTTAAATCCATTCACTTGGAGGCTAGAGGAAAATAGACAAAAGAATTTTTTATTAAAGTTAAAAGTAAGCAATCTGATGTTAAGCATTCTAAAGGGCAAAGTTATGGAAAGGGTAAACAAAACTCCATAGTTACTATTCATAAATAAGCGAGTAATCCATTTTAAAATAATTTAAAGAAAAATCATGATGATTACAACTGTTATAAATTAGATCTAAAGTTAATACCTAATCAACTTAGGAAGAAGAATAAGAAAACTAATACTGTCGTTTAGGATCTGGGTTCAGATTCATGAGATGAAACTAAAATCATAGCTATGAGTATGTAGAATTGTTCTTCTCTTTATATTTCTATCACTAAGTCATCTAATGATGCTTCTTATTCAAAATATAAATATGTGCATGATGATAAGAAACAAAATGAGCTATTCCACATTAGGGTTGTTTCAAAACATACTAAGATTGACTCTCTATTTGATAGTGGATCATAGGCAAATTTGATTTCTAAGGAGATTGTTAAAAAGTTAGGCTTAAAAACCAATGCCCATATGAAACCCTATCCACTTGGTTGGGTATGTGGTGATGAAAATATGCAAGTAACCAAAACTTTAGATTGAAATTTGCCATCACATCCAAGTTCATAGATGCAGCTGATATGGATGTAGTTCCTCTGAACATATGTGAGATTGTTTTAGGAATCCCTTATCTTTATGATAGAAAAATAATATTCTATAGGGAAGAGAATAAGTACTTACTTTTTAAGGATAACATTAAATATATAGTCAGAGAACATCATGTTAAGATGAGTCTTTCCTTGGTGATAACAGGGCAAATAAAAAGACTAGTCAATTCAAGCAAGACTTTTTGTCTCATGTATATTAAGTCTAAGGAAAAAGAATATTCCCAAGATATCGAAAATTGTGATCCTAGATATAAGAAGTAATTGGTTGAAATCATTTATAGTTATGATAATGTGTTTTAAGATCCCAAAGGGTTACCCCCTAAAAGGGGAGTTCAAAATGAAATTTAGTTGTTATAGGATTATCCTCTTCCTAACATTGGCATGTATAGGTTATCAATGGTGGAAAATGAGGAAATAAAAAACTAGGTAATGGAAATTTTAGAAAGGGGTGTTATTCATATAATTTCATCTCTTATTGGTTCACCTATTAGTCTAGTACCAAAGAAAGATGGCACATGGTGATGTGTGTTGATTTTCATGTTTTGAACAAAATTACTATTAAGAATCATTACCCTCTTCCTCGTATTGATGATTTGCTTGATCAATTAAGAAATATTGTTTATTTCACTAAGTTAGACTTGAAAAGTGTTTATCATCAGGGTAAGATTAATGATGGTGATATTTGGAAAAATAATTTTGAAATAAAACAAGGATTGTTTGAATATCTTTTCATGCCTTTTCAGTTGTACAATGCACTGGCTACATTTATGCATCTGATGAATGATGTCTTTAAGGAATTCTTTGATGATTTTGTTATAGTCTACTTAGATGATATTTTTATCTTTAGTTAGTCTTAGGAAGATCATGTGATTCATATTAGGAAAGTCATGGATGCATTGAGAAGGGAAAAAAATTATTTGAAATTTTCTAAATGTGAATTTGGTAAGACCTCTTTGGTTTACTTGGGTTATATTGTAGGACATGGTGAATTGAAAATTGATCCTACAAAAGTGGAGGTTATAGTTAAATGGCCTAAATCTAATAATGTAACTAAATTTAGAAGTTTTTTGGTGCAGTACAATATTAGAGGAAATTCATTGCTAATTTCTCACTTATTGCATCACCCTTGCATTCTTTTACTAGTACTAATTAGGTCTTTTAGTGGGGAGGCAAGAAACAAAAGGCCTTCAACACTTTGAAAACAAAGATCAGTATTGCTCTTATCTTGACACTTCCTGATTTGTAGTAGACATTTGACATTTAGATGGATGCAAGTGATTATGCTATGGGAGCTATCATGATGCAAAGAAATAAGCTAGTATGCTATCATTCTAAGACCTTCATAGGTGTGGTAAGAAACTATATAAATTTTGATAAGGAATTATATGCATTGGTTAAAAGTGTCAAAAATGGAAACATTACTTTATGGGAAAAGAAATAGTGATACATACATATCATCAGCCCCTCTAGTATCTCTAGTCACAGGCCAAGCTACAATAATCTAGGCATTTCCATTAGATGGGTTTCCTACAACCATTTCATCTTATGATCAGGTATAAGAAATGCATGTAGAATAAAGTTACTAACATGATTTCTAGACCTCCTATGGTAGTTGCATCAATTATTTTGTAGCCTAGTTTTTTTACTAATGAAAGTTATAGAGAATAGTATGTTGATGATGTTGACTTTAAAAATGTATACAAGGATTTGATGAGTGGAAAATAGGTTGAAGAATTAGACTATCATATGCATAATAGAATCTTGAATCATTTGGGTAAACTAAACTTTACATTCCTCAAAATGAAAGAGTGCACATGATTAGGGAAACACATACTTCTCTTATTTCTATTCATTTTGGAGTAGCAAAAATAGTTGCACTTTTGAGAATGTATTATTACTGGCCCCATATATAGGAAAATGTTGCCAAATATATCAAGGGCTATGTTCTTTGTGTCATAATCAAGCTTAGTAATAGTAAATTGGGATTTTACACTCCCTTACCTATTCCTACCCATCCCTGGGAAAGTATTTCCATGAACTTTATAGGGGGTTTGCCTATGTCATGTAGGAAATATGATTACTTGTATGTGGTAGTGGATAAATTTATCAAGATGTGTGTTTTGATCCCTTGCATTAAGAAAATTATAGGGGAAGGTATGACACACTTATTATTTCAACATGTATGGGTTCATTTTGGTTTTCCCACTTATATTATTTATGACCATAAATCTCAGTTTATTGGGGAATTTTGGTCAACACTATGGGAATTAATGGACACTAAGTTGAATAAGAACACTACATTTCATCCATAGATTGATGGTCAAACTGAGGTTGTGAACTACATAGTGGTACATTTTCTTAGGGGTTATTAAAGTAAACATCCCAAGTTATGGGATGAATATTTATGTTATATTCAACATGCTTACAATTATGCACTTCATTCTTATACTATGAAATATCTTTTTAAAGTTTATTATGCATACTTTCCTAAATCTCCTCTAGATGACTTTTATGGATAGGATTTAGCTATAGATTAATGTAATGATATTTTTAAAGCCAAGAAGTTCATTTAAAAGATAAAATAGGTCACCAAACTATCTGAGATTAGTTGGAGAAAAGTCAAGCCAAGTACAAAGTAAGACATGATAAACATCATCTTGATCACCAATTTTCTATAGGTGATTTGGTATGTCTTCCCATCAATAAGGAAAGGCTAAAAAATAAAGCTAAATAGTTAAAACCAATTTTGTATGATCATTTCTAGATTATGGAAAAGATTAGTAAAAATGCTTTTCAATTAGATTTACCATCTTATATGTACATTTATTCAGTTGTGAATGTGGAAAATTTGAAATTGTATGAGCCTATAATGATTATAAATCATGATGAGAGTGTATCCATTCCTTTTTTTTGATGATTTTTCTCTTGAGTATATAACAGAATTGTAGGAAGATATAATCTCAATAGAAAGGTTCAGACTTCACAAAGGCGAGATGTTGAGTATCTTCATTTTGGTTTCAAAGGGATACACCTGAACAAGGCCAAATGGATGGAATCCAAAAGAGTGAGGGAAAAATACCCTCACCTTTTTACCAATTAATCAAATTTTGGAAGTCCAATATCTACTAATGGGGAGGATTTATCTAGGAGGATCTATGTTTCACTCCAAAATAAAAGTCATCAAATTATAGATTGATCATTAGCATAATGTAGATATCATTGATAACTTTTTATCACAATTTAAAAAAATAAATTTCTTACCCATATGTAAAAGATATCATGCATTAAATTTTGTATATTAAATAGGGAAAAAAGCTGACATAAGGTGATGTGACACAATTCTAGCACACCAAGTGGACCAATGGTGCAATGGCATGTGGGGATGAGTTCATGCGAGAAAATAGTTGGTTTCATGATTCATCCTTGACTAGCATAAAATGTTGGCTATGGGGACCATAGCTAGTGGAGTCCACTTTTGTTATGAAGGGGGACCCTACCATTGATAGAGATTTGGAGCATCTGGTTGGATGTTGACAAGTGTCATATTAGGAGTGGTCCATAAGGTGGGTCCTCAAGCCACCACGTAGCTTACCACCACTATAATATTCCATTGTCATAAATAATTAATAGTCACATATTGACTATATATTCATGTAATTATTTATCATGCTAAAATAGCATCAAATTTTCCATGCTAAACAAACATTCCATTTGCCACATAAGCCACTTGCCATGTACCAAACCTATACCAAGCCAAAATAACATGCCAAGTTTGCCACATTCAATGCTAAGACCGAATGCCAATATTTTCACATTATTCCCAACATGGACTATGCCTTTTTAAGGCATTAACAAACCATGAACTTCATGGGATTTTAGCACCCACTTTACCAATATGGGATAATTGGTTAGGATTAATACCAAATGCCATGCCATATGATTTGAACCTAGGCATTTTTGGTAGAAATATAATGCTCCAACCTCTACACCTATAGCTCAAATCACCATATAAAGGTATCAAACTTGTAATTAAAGACATGTTTTTCCATGAAGACCAAGCATGTGTAAAGGGTGATATAAATCCATACAGATACTTTTAAAGGCCTCAAGTTATACAATTTTAGGTTGAGAGTATCTCTTTAACAAAGTAAAGTCTGTAAAGATGATTTTGAAGACTTATAAGGAGTTGTAACCTACTTTGAGATAATTTAATGGAGATATCCTCACTTTGAGTGGATTCAGAGATGTAGGATTTAAGATCCAAACTTTGTTATCAAATCATGTTCAATATTTCTATCGATTTTGCATCTATTATTATTTGCACAATTAAATTTTAGTTAATGTGAATTTTTGAAATTCCATAATATTTTAAAATATCAACTTTTATATTTCATTAATTTAAGGTTTCAATCCATTATTCAAGAGTGTTTTCCACTATTACGACACTTGATTATTATCAATTAAGGATCAAGAGTGCCTAGTCTTAGTTAAGACTATGAGAATGTATCATAAGGAATCTTGTGAGAATGAGGTTATAAATAAGTAAGGAGCTATGAGATGAGGTGAGATATTATATGTTTTTATTTTTAAGTAAATATCTTTAGGATCATCATCATTAGAGTCTAAAAGGTTGGGAGGAATGTTACCAATGAGCTTAGGATGCCCATTGTAACTTCTAGTTTAGTTGATAGGAAAGTTGAAACATTATGACTCATGGAATGGAACACTAGGTAAAGGTTCTAGAATAGGAATCTTGAAGACACCATGGTTTGATAATTGTTTTAAATTTTGAGGTTTAGTGTCTCTTTGAATCCTATAAATGGCTTCATTATGACGAAATTTAATGCATTGGCAAGTGGAAGATGCGATGTCTCACATATGATGAGTCCAAAACCTAAAAATCAAGATGTTATATGAAAGGGGAAAGTTCAATATAATCACCTTCACATGAATGGTGATAGGTGGGATGGTAATGGAAATCCACACACACCCTCAAAGAGACATTTGAATTCTATCATATCCTTAACATGTGTTGTGTTTAGACTTGAGATTACATTTAGAATACCCAAGAGTCTTAATGAAATCAAGGGAAGTGACATAGGTACCAGAAACCTCATCAATCAAGGCTATCTTAACTTTAATATCACCTATTTGGATGCTAATAAATAATGGAAGATCATCTGCATGAAGTAGGATCTCATTTGGAATAATAGATGCGATAAGAAATAATAAAGAAAGAGAAGTGTCTAGAGTTTCATAAATGTTAATGGACATTTCTTCAAATTTATATAAGATACTATCCTTAGATCTAGATAAAGAACTCTCCCATATTGATAGAGGGAGATTGATATTCATCTTGAATAATATTTGCATGAGGCAGTTTCTATGATGTGGAGATGTCCTCAAGAGTTCAAGAAAAGGGATTTGGGATGGAATATTAGTAAGTTATGCAATGGGATACCACTCATCATAACCCATAAGGATATTTTTATATATAGGTGTGTAATGATTAAGAAAGTGTTAGAAGGTAGATCTAAAGAGCATTAAAATTTATGTTGATAAGAATGAGAAGGTTGAAAAGAAGGTTATAAACTATTTTATGATGAAGAAGTAGTTATTTTAGATTGATCTTGAAGTTTGAAAGAAGTGTTGATATAAATTGGATTATCATTAGTATTATAATATGGTGGGAGAGAAGTATAAATATTATGAGATGCATCATCCAAGGGAGAATCATAAATTGGATCATCAAAAGAAATGAGATCTTCTTTCCCTAACTCATTTAAATGAGTCAGAGAAGAATCTTTGATAACATGATATGTCTTATGGGAAGGAGTGTAGATAGGTTATGAATCAATGAAATCCACAAATATTTGGATATTATTCATGATAACCACATTCTCTTTAGAATTTGGTTCAATGAAATTTTCTACATTATTGGTGGAAGAAGTGGGATTGTCTTGACTTTCTTGGATTGGTTGATAATTACTCAAGGGGTCTTTATAGATAGATAAATGAGTGTTTACGTGATTTAAGGATTGAGTTTTTTCATGTGTTTTAAAATATTTGAATGTAATCTTATAGGCTTGTTAATGTTTATGAATAATAAAATCATGATCAAAATTTGGGCCAAGAAGAAAATCCATAGCTAAATTACGGAGTTGTCTACAAGTCTTGTGAGAGTGACCCTAGTTAGCATGAAACCAAAAAAACTTATTAGGATCATACCGTGATTTATAGGTCAATTAGGATTAATATATTGAGGGAGAGGCCTAGGTAGATGTTTAAGAAATTTGGTTGATGATAAAGTTTTATGGACACTAATGTTTCTTATTGAGAAATGAGGATTAGTGAATTATTGAGAAGGAACTGCTTCCAAAGAAGGGGTAGGAACGATATCTTGAACATTGTGAATGGTGTCATATGAATCAGTAACACCATCATTGGTAATACTTCAATTTTTATTATTTAATAATAGTTGAGGGCCCATGGAAGATTAGGGTAGTTCAAATTGATGCATAAAGAAATATTATCTTTTGGCTTGATCAATAGCTTCTTCCAAGATATGTGGAGAAAGGGTATGAACTTGATATTGTAATTTAGGAAATAAAGCATTTGTAAAGATATGAAAGAGAGTGTCATCCACCATGTTATTTTCACCTTTATTTGACAAAGTCTTCCATTGCTTAACAAAGGCTTGGGTAGTTTCATTTTCATTTTTTTTTCAATAGATGAAATGGGAAAAAGTGTTCTCTGGAAGATCACTAGTTTAAAATTCTTAAACTAAAGCATCTACTAAGTCCTCCAAACTAGTGATAGAGTGTGTTTTAAGTTGATTATACCAATCTATGGCATCACCCATGAGGGTTTTATATAATATTTTGGTAGAGAAAAGGTATTTAATTTGACCCAATCCTTGTAAATATCTTCAAATGTCTTAAGGTGAAGGGTAGGATTGGTTGATCCATTATAGGAAATTATTAGTGTTATACCTCCAATGTCAATGTTAGCAATTTGGGTGGTAAGATGTTCATTTTGTAAATTCTTGATGGCTTTATTGAATAATGGAGGTTGAGGGATGAGATTACCTTGAGAATATCAAAGAGGAGGAGGAGGAACACTTTGGTTAGTGTTCCCCAAGTCATTGGTTGAAGATTGGATTGAAGATTAAGAAGGTGGTTTTGTATTTTTATCATTTGATTCATATTATGAGATTGAAATGTGTTCATTTGATTGATAATTTGTAACAATAGTTGATGAGTTTGATTAGTTTTATTAAAAGAATTAGTATTAGTGTTTGTGTTGGTATTAGTGGCTTGGGTAACACTCTTAATGTTGGTATGATCTTGAGAAGAGATATGAGAATTTGAGGCACTAGTGGCAAAATTTTCTTTTGAAGAAAAAGGTGGACTATTAAATGATTAAGAAGAAGAAGCAATAGAAGCATGCGTGTCTTGGGTAGCAAACTATGAAATAGTGAAAGGATTATGGATAATGGATCCTATGAGATGCCCACTAAATGTAGAACCTACCATGTTAGCTGAGATACTAGGCATGGAGGTAAAAGAAGTTAAATAAGAATATGTCATAGCATAAGAAGGATTCAAGATTGAAGGAAGAGGGCGAGAAGAAAATAAATCAGTATCCCCAAATCTAGTTGAGAAAGTTGGAGTAGAAGAATTAGGTTCTTCAACTTGATGGTTAATCATAAGGTTATGGATGGTGAAAGGATCCTTCCCTCTATTGTGAGGGAATTATATGATAAAGAAAAATATTCTAGGAGTATACTCTAATTTGAGATAATCCTTTAAGATAAGAGGAGGGTTTTTCTACAAATAAGTATGAGGAGGTGTCCCATAGTCCATTATGTGGGTTACAATATGAACATTACTAGCATTTATGAAAGGATCCCTACTTTGTCTATGAGAGACCCTATTAGGATTGGTGAATTCCATCATGCTTGTTGACTAAAATTTAGAGTTATCACTAAAAATAAATTCCATAATTAAAGGAAAAGAGATAAGATGAGAAGGCAAAGAATCAAAAAGTGATTGACAATAGTACTAGGTTGACCTAGTTAACCTAGTGCAAAATAAGGACTAAAAAACTATATTGGGTCCACAATATCAACTCAGTTTAGTGAACAGTGACTAGGAAAAATAGGTAAAGATGTTGTTAATAGCAATAGGTTGATGAGGCCAACCTAGCATAGTCTATAGGGGATAAAAAATAATAGGTTAATAGGGTCAACCTAGCACAATAAATAGGGAAGAACTGAAAACTGATAAGAAGCTATCAACTAAAGTAATATAATTGCAAGTAATGTAAGTACTAAAAGGGAAATAAATAATCAATTGAATTGATGTTAGCTAATCCAACTAATGCACACAAAGAAAAATCTTGCACTAATGCTGGCTAATGTAAGCTTTTGCACACATAATTGATCAAAGAAAAAGAAAACAACTTGAAACTAAAGCTAGCTACTTGGTCAACCTAGAATGTTTATTAGATTATTAAGAATGATAGTGTAAAGGGAGATTGGATATAAGTAAGGTACTAGATATAAATCTAATGATAGTTTTAGGTATGTTTAGGATGAAAGGGATTGTAGTTACAATGATATAGGCTTGGTATTGGGTCCTACCCCCTCACTTCACACACTATATAAATAAGGATGTCAGGTGCTTATCTAAAATATACCATTAACCGCACTTTATACTTCACTAGAGCATAAAGTTGGCTTCCCCCTTGGTGATGAAATCCAAGTAGGTTGGCCTAGATAGTCAAATGTTTAAATGATTTTTGATGTTTATGTGGTTTTGTCATGTGTGTAAAAGAATATAAATATTTTAACTAAATGATTAATTAAAAACCACGTAATTAGACTATGTGAGTTATTCTAAGCATGAAAGTAACTGAAAATAAAGATGTGATTAACATATATGTTTAATTCCAACTTTGAAACAAAGTATAAGTGAGAAACTATATAGATAATCATACATAATAGGGTCAATAGGGTCAAACTTGTACTATGAAAGCAAGGTCTAAAAATGAACTAGGTTAGTTAGGTTGACCTAGTTATTTTTAAAAACATAGAAAATAGAACTAGGTCCACAAGGTCGACATATTTGACTATGTAGGAGTAGTTTTAAAGACTATAAACAATGAAGGAAAGAAAAAAAATAAAAAGATAAAGATAAATAGAAACTATCCTAAATGGTTTAGAGATGAAAAGGATAATATTGTTGATCAAGAACCTTAGATAAAATTATCAAAAACCTAAAAACTAGGTGGAGATAGTCGACCAATAAATATAAAAACCTACTAAAAATGCTGAAAATGCACTAAGTCAACTTGGTTGACCTAGTTTATTGAATAAGAAGTCTAAAAATTGGCAAAAACTACACTGGGTTGATATGCTCGATCTAGTTGTTTGAACAAATTTTTGCAAGTTCTAAAACATAAAATGGGTCAAGATGGTTGAGTTAGCTACCTATTTATACAAACCTACGTATAATGATAAATAAATTGGGTTGACATGGTCAATCCATCACAATAAAGATATGATAAAAATAATGATGAATAGAAATGAAATAAGTGAAAAAAATCTTAGAAGGATTTGATTCATGTTGGGTTCACTATAATTTATGCAATAAAAAATGTATCATGTCCATAAATCAATCTTGGATCAGATGGGATAGAGCAAACCTACACTTTCAATTTTGGGGTATAACATTATTAAGAAAGAGCATGACTAATGTGAGGATCCACTAGACCTGATTAAGGGATCACTTGTCACAACACATCATGCAAGGTAGGGTTCCAAAGCCTATAGTCAAACACAATTGCATAAAAACCCTAAAAGTTTCTTATGATTTAGTATTTCACTAATCCAATAATAAAAAAATTAAATATAATCTAGTGTACACCAAATCTTGTGGCACAAAGTGGGGGTTAGAGACAAAACAAATAAATAACTAAACTAAACATGTATAGAAGACATATACTCATGTTAATGTATACACAATCTTAATACATGGAAGAGAATAATACATATGCTCTATCTATTTACTCTTACAAAGGAGGAATAAATTTAGGAATACTTACTTTTGAAGATGAACCTACCAAGCCTCAATCTCCCTCTTGGCCAAGGTGCTTCACAAGAGATTATCATGATATGTAATAATAACTAAGATAAATAAGATCTAGGCTACATAGACTATCCAAGCATCTAAAATACTTATCCATAAGATGAGATTGAAGCTCCAAAGAAAATTATTAAACCCTAAGGCTTTATTTCCCAAGTAGAATGGTCAATAGGGAGATGTTCATTTTAACTTATTCACTTAATTCTTCTCTCAATTATTCACTCTTATAAAATGGTGGTAAATTATCTTGTATATATAGTGGTATCTTACCCTAAATTTTTTTGGGAACATCAGCTATGCTAGGTTAACCCAGTCAATGTAGCACATTTTTTGTGGATAACTCTTTAAGTATGTGTTAGGTTATCTAAGAGGATAACAAACCAAAAGAGAGAAAAAGTCCCTAAAGTATACTAGGATGACTTTGTTGACCTAGCACAATTGATAGGTCAAAAGGGTACTAAGAAGAATAAGATTGGGTTTAATGGTTTTAAGAGGCTAGAGTGTGTATGGTAAGTAGAAAAAAGAATGACAATCTTATGAAGCATCGATGGTCTACCCACCCTTTTCCTTGTGCAACCCTTAAGGCATGCACTTAGAGATATTAAGAATCAATAGGTTCTATAAAAATACAAAGTGTCAATAATCAATAAAAGTTTAAAAATATTATTTGTATATAGGAGATAGCATATTGAGGATTCTTTTATCAACATATTATGTGCATTCCAACTAATCTATGACTTGTCAAGTTGGAGTCTCTTTTGATTTTAGTATTATTTATTTTTTAAGTTAGATTAGTGTAGTTATTTTTGATTTAGATTAATTTACATATTCAAAAAAGAGAAAATTGGATAGGGAGAGAAGTTTATTTATTTTCAATGTCTTTGCTACCAAAAAGAAATAGTATTTAGTTTGATTTTTCTTGCATTAAAATAGATTTATTTTCTCTCCATTAATAAAATCATTCCAAAAACAATCCATAGGTATATCTTAGTGACTCTTCAAAAACATTTACAATCTATTATTTCATTTTTAAAAACCAAAACAAGTTCTATTGAATTCAAAAGAGCTAACTAGACAACCAGAAGAGCTTAGACAATCTTAGGAACATAATTAAAGCTAGCACATATTTGATTTTGTTTTTTTGGTGAAGTAAAAGTTTTTTTATTCTCTTTGTAAAATAATAAAAATCAAAATTTTTATTCCTTGTCTCTCTTTAGTAAATCATTTGAAAAGTTCATTTGTAGATAAAGAAAATTAAAAAAGAGTGTTGTGATAATGTTGTTTTAGACAATATTTCCTTTTACATTGATTGCATATTTATAGGACATAATTTACATAATTAACTCATATCATCCAAAAAAATGATAACTATAGAACATCACCACCTAGTTGCATCTAGATAAAGCTAATAAAAATCATCACCTTACATAATAGTGTAAGTTTCTTACTCTTTCCTTTGCATGCACTGTGAGATATTGGAAAGGGGTAAAAATAAGTTTTGTTTTCATTTAATTTTATTTTATGTAATTTTTTTCCTTTAAATATTTCAATTCTAGTAAGCAAACATTTATTTCCGTAAATTCAAGAAACCCCCAAAACCATCCGAAAAAAAAAAAACTCAAAAAATTAGTATCAAGAAGCCTTACCAATATGTTCAACCATATAGGTTCCATTATAATACTTACCAACACCGACACTCCATCCAATCCTTCCCTATTCATGAATGCACCCTTTAAAAATACTTGTTTCAAACATCATTGTAAGCATACACACAAGCCATTGTCTAAATAAGTTCATATGCTTCTACCTTGGATTTTTGCCTAATTTCATTTAGATGAAACTTATCAAGCTGCCAAGTTTTATCCACCATGGTTTATTCTTTAAGGTTAGAGAACCCAATCCCATAGTTTTCTTATATTCCACTATTAACATCAAGGTGAGATGTGAGGTTTTAGATTCCACCTTGATTCCTCATCTTATTATTAACTAATTTAGATGAATAAGAATGAATTCCTAATCCACCTATTATTACCCTTAATTATAATTGAGGTTATCAATATAATATTATCCAGTCCTAGTTTCTCACTCATATCTAATTCTTCTCTTTGGGTCTATCCTCATCTTATATCATTCACATCTTATGGATGAATTTCACTAGTCATAGTCAACCCAACATAGTAGATAATTTCATGTAAGTCATTTGGTTTGATATCCCCCATTTCCCTAGTATTAGCATTGACTACGAGTTTCCCATTCTTGTGATCTTAGGAAATGAAGGGCCTTGGAGATCTATATTATCATAACTTAATGATCTTAATAAACACCATAAAAATGCTAAGGTATTTTGGTTCTATTATGAGAACCCATTTCTACCACCTATTATGAATCCCATTCCACCTAACAACTAACCCAATCCATATCCCATCCATTAAATCAGATGACTCAACCTAGCCTTAGGAAGTCAAGTACATAGTTTAGTGTGTGTTATTCATATGCATATAGTTATTATGCCATTAACCTATAGCATTTTTTAGAGATATGTGTGGTTGACTTGTGTCTTAGATAATCTTTTATAATATCTTGTAACACTTCTATATGAATATTATATTTTTATTAGGGTTAGGATATGAAATAACCATTGCCTTAGTAAAGTATATATAGGATTTAGTGGTTAGTATTTGATCATCATATTACAAATTATATTCTTATTACATTATTTTGAAGGTTACCCACTTGAATTGGCTTAATCATATATATCAATGATTGTAATATTTTATCAACTATTATTGTAGGTATAATTATTCTACTCATATTTTCATGATATATTATTTCATTGGTGTCAATTATCTAAGTAATTTTATTAAAATTGGTATCAAAGTATTGATTGAGGCAAGTTTTTATGACGTGTTTTTTAGATCTAGTGTAGTTTTTACTGAGAGTTGAAGGATAAAAAAAATTAACTTGTGATCCAAAAAGAATTTAATTTTTTAGAATTTTAGTATTTTTTTAAGTAATATTTTAAAAATAAAAATAAAAAAATTACACCCTTAGGAAAATTAGCAGTCATTGGTTTTTTCTTAGCAATATGGTTGTAATAGTATAATAATTGATACACTTTTTTGGGACCAAAAACATCAATATTAGGGTTCATGCATGGATATTAATAAAAATTATGGCCAAGGGAAAGGCAAAGACACTCCAAAAATCCATCACAGTGATGACATGGAATCCAACACTTTAGATCCTTTAGTTTATAATGTGGTTTACTAATTTTGATTATATATAAAAAAACATGGTGAATAAATATGATCTTGATGTGGTAAAAGGGGACATAACTAAGGTAAAATGGAACATTGAATATGTGAAGAATCAATTGGAAAATATCAGTGGGAAATTTACCACTCTTATGGATTAACTTCAACCAAATAATCTTTCATTGATCCATTCAGGTTTTCTTAGCCAAAATAATATAAAATCTAATATAGGTTGGCAACACGTGATGCCAAGAGTGGAAGAGCACAAATTTTATGGTAAGGATCCACTCACTAGGATTAATCAAATGGAAATTTTAATTTATTTACATCATACCCCATATGTATAAAATGTGGCCATGGCATCTCTATATCTAGAACCTAAGTAGTTCATTTGGTATCAATGGTTATGTACTCATAAAAAAAAGAATGGACTTTCTATTAGATGGTCACTATGTAATGATGAACTACATATGCATTAACACAATAATGTCTCTAAACAATAATTCATTCAATTATAAAATTTACAATAGATATGTCCTACTCAGGATTATATTCAGTAATTCTATAATCTCTCCTTATGTATGGATGATGTCAATTATGACAATATAAATGACCTATTATTGGTTGGGATCAAATATAACATCTAATATGATTTCTATTTTTTTATAATAAAATTTAAAAATATGAATCCATAACATAAAAATGTAAGGTAGAGGAATGATATTTGGTCAAAAAAATGGGTTTTACTACTGGTCACAAACCTTATTCCCCATTATAGTCATGTATTAAACCTACAAGATTGATCCCTCATAAAACGTAAGAGAATTTTGATAGTGTTATCATTGATGTCAAGGATGATGTCACTAATTCAAGGTTTATGTCAAGATGCATTTGGTGAAGATGCATGGTGAATGGTCTTTGAGGTATGAGCTTGTGTGCTTGATGTGACAAGGAAGTCATGTGATAAGAGATAATTTGAAGGCAACCTAATATTTATTTTTATTTTTTGATGTTAAGGTTTAGGTAAAATTGAAGTTGTTAGTGTTTTCATAAAGAGGTATGATGGTCAAGTAGAAATTGAAGCATGGTTATGAGGATCTAGGTCTGTATGAGGTTATGAGAGAATGTTGATCAGAAAGAGATTGTTGAAGTAGTTTTGAAATGTTTTATAAAGAGTTTTCTTTCTTAATATCATTTAAGTAAGTGTGTTTTATTACTATTTTTTGAGTACAAGGTGTCTTGAGAAGCCTAGTCATAGAAATCATAGTCATATCATGAGCATGTGCATGGTGAGCATGAACATGTATGTGAAAAAGTATGACATTATTTGAGGAGAATTTAAGTAATGTGGTTAAAGTGTATAATAATCCATGAGAGTCTCAATGTGAACTTACAAGGGTAGGATCTTTAGATCAAGTTTGCACCTACACCAGTCCTAGACCCTACCTAGCCTAATGAGATATCACGATATGTTATCAAGGCATGTGAAGGATGTATTGAAGTGTTTAATAATGATAGAGGTTTTATGGAATTAGAGTGAGATTTTGAAAATGACATTGAGTTTTTGAGAGCATGAAAAGAGGTATGAAGGATAGTTCAAGGCCTAGTAAGGTATGAAGACTATGGTGTAGAGAGAGTGTGTAAGCCTAATGGGGTATCAAGATCAATTTAAAAGGAAATTATGAGTAGGTGAGAATTTAAAAATAGTTTTCAAGTTATTTTAATATTTTTCATATAGTCTTAGAACTAAGTTTGAAGGATAAGGCATGAAAATGTGTTCTAAGGTATCTTGAGTGCATAAAATGAAGAAATCTACCCAAGAAGGTTTATCTTGAGGTCATTAGATCATTAAACCTATAAATTTTAACCTAAGATATTTATGTTATATGTTTAAGGTTATTATCTAAAAATTTTATGCTTTTTTTTTGGATTGAGGTGTTATGCTTTATGAATGATTGTTAAGAATGGAAATATGTTTAAACCCTCTTAAAACCCTAATAAGGACCAAATGTTGAATATGTTGATCAAAAGTGCATAGAATTTATTGTAATGATAAATTAATCTATTAAAGTTTTTATTTAACTCTCATAGGCACCTATAAGTGTGATTGATTTGTCAGGTGTGTAAGTAGATCTAACAAGAAAGTGCTAATTTCTTAGATATTTACTATAGCGTTCAAAGTTGACCAAGTCAAAGTATAAAAATGGATGGAGGTTTAATATCGAGAATAATTTTTTATGTAAATTAAGTTTTTTGTATATTTTATATCACTAAAGTGTGTTCAACTGGTCATCCAAGTGAGCTAGTCACTAATAGGCCAAATGGTGCAAATAATGAGAAACCTAGGCAATAGTGAGAAGAGGAATATGAATCTGTTATCATGATAGAGTGATGAAAAAAAGTGAATTGACATGTTTTTAATTAATTTTAATACATTTTCATGTTTTTTATATTTTTTAGAGGTCAGTGATTATAGGGAAAAAGTTGCACACAAGTTGACCTTTTTGGTGCAGATGATAAAGTAAGCTATAAGGTCATGAGGATGGTTGGTAAGACAAATATTTTCCATATCACCATAATATATTTATATATAATAATAGTATAATTATCTCATATAATCATCTACATGCATTAAAATTCATTTAATATGTCTAAATAGTTTTTGGAGGTCTAAGTCACCATGGCTGGTCTTTGAAGAAAATTGGTAGTTATAAGTGATTGTGTTATAGAGGTAGTTTTGAGACTCTATGTCCTGATTTTAAGTATATAATTAATGTGGTGTTGATTTTTGGGATTTTTATTTCCTATCCATGATTTTTATAAGGTTTTATATTCATTAACAACATTTGAAACATTGAAACCAAAATGGTTTGTTTGGTTCTAGTTTGACTGTGTGTAGTGAGGTGAAAAGATTGGTCTGCAAGACCAATATTTGACATTATAACTTGTGATTTTTGTATTTTATTGTGGTATATATATGAAAAATGATATTTTTAAATTGTAAGTAGTCATAGGAAGTTTTATTTTTAGGTGTTGAAGATCAAGTTTTTCATGACTAACTTTTAGAGTGTTCTGGCAATTTTGAGTGGGTTATTTGTAGAGAAGTGTTTGAGTCCTTTTTCCCCTAGATTTTGAAGTAAAAATCACATTTTTATGTTTTTAATATAATTTATTTTCTATTCATATGATTTATTTTCATGTTTATGTGACTATATTGTGTGCATGCTTCAATTTTATTTTGAATACTTTATATAGGTTCACATGCCTAATTGTAAACAACACTAATGGTGTGCTTTAAGTGGTGGTTGGAGCTTAAAAGTATCATGGACATTAGATTATATTTTTGGGAGTATATTTTATTTGTATATTAATTTTTAATACCATGTGTATAATATAAAAGTGTTCCAAGTAGATCAAAGGGTAACGTGTACTAATGAATGCCTAATTGAATTAGGACTCCTTAAGTCCTAAAGAAGGATTTGGTCAATTTGAGACATGGAAGACATAATATTTTATTTATTCATGTTTTTGACATGTTATAAGGGATATTTTGTGTAAAATCTAAGTGTTAAAGTGTGTGTGTCTAACCAAGAGGTATATGATCAAGAGGCTTATATATATAAGGCAGTTTTAGGCTTATATATGTAAGTACAATAAGTGAATAAAAAAACATGTTATTGAGAAAAAGAGGTATTTTAGAACATAAAAAAAATTGTAGGATATTTAATGAATATTTTATTGTATGTTTGCATATTAATATCAAGGTCATATGACCTAATCACTCTTAAAGAGACTTAGAAGGTAGTTTGAGAGGGATAAGAGTGTGGAGTTGAAGATTTGGTCATTATATATTGGTTGAGAAACATAGTGTTTTGAAGGTTATCAAATAAATTAGGTGGATGAATTAGTTTTGATTTATCTAGGGGGTTGGTTCCTCCTTCCAATTAGGTACTTGTTAAATTGTAGTCAAGTGGTGTTTGGCTAGTTGGGTTTGGTGCTCCATGTGGAGTTGGTGATTAAATAAATTTGGTTTTTGTATTATAGGAATATATTCAATTTGTATATATTATTGGGTTTTATTCCCCTTGCAGATTTCCCACATATATGATGTGTTCTTATGTTTTATGATTTTGTGGATAAGTGTTTATTCTTGTTAGATCTATATGTTTGCTTTAATGATTCATGATTGCATAAGTGAACTTAAAGTAAAGGTTTTTAAGATTGAGTCAACCCCACCTACTAGTCATTGTGCTTCAAATAGAGAAGTGTGAAAAATGGTTTTGTTCTAGTTGTGATATCAAATGGATAAAAGGACATAAATGTATTGATAATTTATTCTACATTAAAGGATCCAATTAATATGAAGAAGATGATGAGGCCTTAGGTGAGGGTGAGGAAGATACAGAGGAGGAATATATACATTCCCATCATAATATATCTTTCATGCAATTTCAATTATTAGCATTATTGAAACCCTTAAGGTTGAAAACATGCTTAAGAAATAGAAGGAGATAGTGTTGATTGAGTCAAGTAGTACACATAAATCCATCAACATTAAGCTATATAATCATTTAAACTATTTCATTTATTGAGTTATAGAATCTTAAGTCATGATTGTATGTGTAAAAATCAATTGGTGTATACAATTCTAGAGCATTGATTTTGTTATGGGAAACTACAAGTTAGACTCTATAATGTTTATATTCCAATGGTTTGGGTAGACTTTTTTGGGGGATTATAATGGCTTACAACTTTGGTAACATTAGAGATTAATTTCTAGGAACTGTTCATGCACTTTCATTATAAATTAGAACATTTGAACTATGTCTATTATAGGTAAAATATCCATAATTAGTTAATTCACATTAGATTATCATTATTTTTAAAAAGGGCCTAAAGTATTTGTAGAATAATTGTTCTCTATATAGGTTCACTTGATAAAGGCATCTACACATCCTAATCTATAAAAGATTACTGATAACCACCCAATTGCTTTTGTCACCATTTCAAAAGGACTAACACTAATTAAATAAAACAATCATGCCATTCACCTGCTTCAGGGTAGTTAACCACATAACATCAGAAAATACATGTATCCATGTGCCCAAAAGATTTAAATTAAAAATATGGTACATGAGAAGTTGGAGTCAAGTATTATCAGTCATATCCAAAGTGAATATTCATCCCCATTGGTCATGATGCATAAGAAATATGAAACTTGAAGGATTTTCCTAGACTATAGAGAACTCAAAAAATGCATCATCAAAGATAAGTTCCCTATTCCATTACTTTATGGTTTTATAAATGAATTACATGGTGTTATATATTTTACAAAACTAGATATTCATTATGGGTACCATCATATTCATATTATAGATGAGGATATCCCTAATAAAACTTTAAAAACTCTTTAATACCATTATGAGTTTATGTACATACCATTTGGTTTCAAAAATTCACCATCTACATTTCAAAACTTGTTGAATACTATTTTTATGCATTTTTTAAAGAAAATTATGTTGGTGTTTTTTGATGATATCCTAATATATAGCAATACTTGAGAAGATCATTTGAAGCATGTGAAATTGATATTGTTAGTTCTAAAACAACATCAAGTTTATGTAAAACCTTCAAAATAGTATTTTTATTCCATGAGGTGGACTACTTGGGTTTTATTGTATCACATGAAGAAGTCAAACTTGATCCTCAAAAGATAAAAGCTATGATGGAATAAAAAGTATCAAAAATCATCAATAATCTTAGGGATTTTTAGGGTCTAACAGGTTACCACCAATTAGTTATAAAAACTTAAAGTAGCATAGGAACACCACTCGTATCCATATTTAATAAATTATCTTTCCATTAGAACATTACAACTACCAAGGTTTTTGAGAAGTTAAAGGAGGCTATGTGTACCACTCCATTTTTGTCTACGCTTGATTTTTCCAAAACTTTTAGTATTGAATGTGATGTATTAGGTTATATAAATGGGGTATTACTAATGAAATAATTAATACCCATTATATTTGAGTCATCAACTCAAGGGGAAAAATAAATAAAATCCCATCTACAGGAAGGATATGTTAATTATTCCTCATACAATCAAGAAATGGAGACCTTATCTAATAGGTAGATACAAAATATTTTTTTAAATAATGATTTTCATTAGAAGAATAACATAAAAATGTGACTAAAATGTTGGGATATGATTTTTAAATCATTTATAAGAAATTAAAATTATAATGTTTTAATAAATTCACTATGTAGAAGGGATGAATCCATTAAGGAATTGTTATATGCAATGACCATTTGGTAGGAATAATGGTTGGAATACTCATGATCAAAACAAAAGAATGAAATGGATACATAATTTTTAATTCAAAATGTCTAGCATAATTCTGATGCCTTAAATGAATTTGAGTGTAAATGTAATTCATTATGGTATAAATATCACTTATACCTATGTAATAATTTTATCCTCAAGCAAAATATCCTTAAGGATTTCCATGCATCTCCAATAGGGGGAACTCAAGATTTTTGAAAAAAATTCATATAATCAAGTATGATTTATTTTAGATAAGAATAAAGGGGATATAAAAAAAATTGCTTCCAAATGCATGGTGTGGTAATAGAACAAGGGTGAAAAAATTAAGACACCTAATATTTTGAAACATTTATCCATTCCTTACTAGAGGTGGGAGGAGGTCCCCATGGATTTAATTGTAGGTTTGTAGAGGTCTAAAGGCAAAAAATTATATCATGGTTATTTTTTATAGTCTCACAAAATATGCTCTTTTTTTCTCCTTATTAAATATATTTGTAGCTAGTAATATAGTTTTTTTTTTATTTTTTAATTAAATATAGTTCAAAATCTACATGGTACTCTCAAGATCATTATAAGTGATCATGATCCCATCTTTACCAGTAATTTTTGGATTGGTTTTACCCATTTTTTAGGTACTTATTTGTCTCATAACTCATCATATCATCCTAAATCTAATATTCAAACATAGGTGGTTAACAAAGGCCTAGAAGGGTATCTCTATGATTTTGTATCATATAAATAATATTAGTGGGTTTACTAGCTACTACTAATAGAATTGTGGTACAACACTTCCTTCCATACCCCTTACAAAATTTATCTTTTTTTGGAACTTTATGGTTATCATTCCATATCCATCACTTCTTCCTTAAGGGTGAATCCCAAGGTTTGAGCTATTGAATAACACATTTACCATTAATAGGAGGTACTATCTAGTCTAAGAGAGAATATGGTATTGGCACATAATAAAATGAAGCAAAAAGTGGATTAGCACCAGAGTGAGTGTAATTTTGACATGGGTGATTAATTATTTATGCATTTTCATCCATATAAATAGTTTTATATGATAAAAATTATCTCCAAATTATTATGGCCCTTATAAGATCCTACTAAAAATTGTGAGTATTGCATACAAGTTAGAGCTACCCTATTCCACTCACATACATCATGTATATTTCCTGAATAAGGTATTTAGATAGATATTTTCAACCAAAACTAAGTTACCATAACTAGATGAAGGTTAAGTCATTATAGAAACTGAGGATATCCTTCACACATGCACAAAAAGTCTAACAACAAGAGAGATTAAGGAGTATTTGATCAAGTGTAAGAATTTAAAATGTGTATATGAAACATGAAAGGATGAATATTTTTGTAGTATAATCTATAGTTTCATTAGATTTAAGGAAACATTATTTTGAAGGGGAGGGGCATGATATGCCATTAACCTATAATGTGACTAGGGATATGTGTGGCTGACTTTTAGATTACACAACTTTTCATAATATCATGTCACATTTTTATATGATTATTATAGTGTTATTAAGGTCAGCCTATAAAACAACCATGACCTACATAGAGTATATATAGGAGGTATTGGTTAGTATTTAATCATTATATTTTCAATCATGTTCTTATTTAAATTTTGAGGAGGTTACCCATTGGAAGTATATCAGTTTTATATATATATATATATATATAATATTTCATCAACTATTTTTATGGATCTAATTATTTTACTCATATTTATATGATATGTTATTCCAATTGTGTGAATTATGTAAGTAACTTCATTACATATGTAGACTACTTTCCTTTTCTCATTCTTCATTGATATTGTTACTCTTTTACATGATAGGTTACTTTATGTGTGTTTATTGTGTGTGTCCCTTGGCCTCGATATGACATCCTTGATGTCTATTATTTGTGACATTTTATGTCCTCATATATATGGACCTTTGCCTTGTTTGTTGCAACATTTGATCTCCATTGTATGTGTTACATGGCATTATGTGTGACACTAACACTTTTGCTTGTTGAGATTCCTAAAATTGAAGGGCATCATGATTTATATCATGTAAAGTTATTGTATAGTCTTATTTAATTACACTTATAAAACATGTTTTATTAATTCATCTATCTATATATGACACTTGCATGCCATGCATTCCATATGTTACATATATACATTGGTTGACACATACATTACTATGATGTAATTTTATCCACATGATCAAATAAAATTATATGGTCATATATTTACACATGAAATGATGTATTTAACTCTTATTTTGAGATGAGTGACTTATAATATGCATCCCCCATCTAAAAATGGGGGAATTACTATGGGCATGTCATAGAGACATAAGCCTCCATGATTAA
Organism: Torreya grandis; assembly: GCA_037957365.1. NCBI lineage: Eukaryota > Viridiplantae > Streptophyta > Pinopsida > Cupressales > Taxaceae > Torreya > Torreya grandis. Next base: position 956,226 of record JARHVA010003301.1, read on the forward strand.
AAAACATAATAAAGTATAGATTTAATATATTGTTCAAAGATTTAGATGGTTTAAATATCATATTATTTCAATTACATAATAGATATTGTCATATTGATATAGATTATAGTGTTATATGTCATGTATATTCATTTACTTTATAGAAATTTGAACATATACTTACACACACTTGGTTGCATATTCACAATAGTTTACAAGAATATAATTACAAGTTTTAAAATACAAATACATTTGAGATACTATTTCTCAAATTTATTATATAAATGCATATCATTATATATCAGTGCTAAATATTTTGGAGGCATGATACTTATTTATACACATATACATAATAGCAATGCTATAGTTGAATGGAAAATGGTTTTATGTCAACTTCACACTTATAAAATTATGCTCATGATGGGGGTATCGATGTGATCCATTCTCTTTCGATCATGAATTATATTTAAAATTTACTGAAACTATACAATAAAATGTACATTTATTATGTGGACATGAACATTATTCATTACCTTTTAATCATGTATTTTTTTATATGGATCGAACTATTTAACTAGAGACAAAAATTAAAAATTAATATTTAATCCATCTATAGTAGTTGATTCAATTTATTTGAGTGAATCTTTCATGATGGTTCTCTAATTCACATATGTAGTGATTATTCTTGAGTGAACTTAGGGACTATTTCAGATAATTTGGACTTATCTATAGTCCAAATAAAAAACAAATATCAATAATACTCCTACATTTTTCAAAATTTTATAATTTTAAATTCTCTCCAATATAATAAATGGGTAATAGATCCAAATTATTACCATACTCTCTGCATGCAACTTATGAAAAACCCAAAAACTATTCATTTTCAAAGATTATCTCCTATCCAATTTAGGGCCATAAGTCCAGATTATATTAAATCATCCATAATTTGTTTCATGGTTCACTCTTTTTTATACATAATTATTTGGGTTAGTACATTGCATACTTTTCCCCACATTTATGAGGATTGTGTCATGTTTCCTTTCTATCCCAGGATCTTACATAGTTACACAAGTTCAGGGTATGATCACCACAACTCTACATATTATTCAATAAGGAATCACAATTATCTATGATTCAATAGGGAATCATCATCTCTAAATATTTTTAAGGGAAACATAGTTTCCAATAAAACATGGGTTTACTCTAACACGTGGTCTTCCATATTTAAATTTCAAATTTCACACATGGACTTTAACTAATTCATTTTCATTACACATTTGTATGGTGTAAATTTGTCCATTAGAATCCATCTCCCTAAAGGCAAAGTGTGTTATACACACTCAGGTATATTTTATCCTTTTAATATATCAATCCCATTACTATAATACAAAGAGGGAATTTTTACATACTAAAATTTGTTCTTTAGCATGTGATAATGAAAATTTAGACACACTTTACCACTCATAACTTGAGCACCCACAAATGGGTCATGATTTGTTATCCTCTCACACTTACATGATATATTATGAATCAACCCTATATACACATAATATTGTCAAACTTTATTAATTATTGATGATTTATCTTTTGTAGGAACCCATTGAGTCTCAATCTATCTAAGTGCATACCTTAGAGGGTGTACCAAGAAAAGGGTGGGAAGACTATTGATGATTTATAGGATTTTTGTCTCCTATACTACCAATTTCTATCTACACAACCTTCTTATATGTACTTCCCTAAGACTTGCCTCCTCTCTTACACACTCCTCTAAGCAATTCACTACCTTATTTATCCCGTTTCTAAACCTAAAACCCATTTTTTATAGTTTATAGTTCTCTTTCAGCCTAGACCAAATCTGTATTTAATTTTTTTAAATCACAATATGGTTCTAGGTTGGCCTTGTCTGACCTATACCTAGACCTAACTTATTTTTATCAATTAACAATACAAAGTTGAATTGGTCTGACCCTGTCAGCTAAACTTTTAGAAAGGTGTAGGTTTAGTTCAAGCTATATATACACATCCATTTCTATCATTTAAAGAGAAGATAAGAAGAATAATATTATATTTCACATCTCATTATTAACCATTATACTTGAGGAGCAAAACTTAGGGTTTTAATACTTCCTTGGGAGATATGGATCATATCTTATAGATAAGTATTTTAGATGCATAGAGAAGTTGCGTAACTTAGATTTGTCTTATCCTTGTTATCCTTACATACCACAAAAACCTCTTTTGAAGCACCTTAGCCAAGGGAGAGATTGTGACTTGACAAGTTTGTCTTAAAAGTTAAGTATTCCTAAATTTGTTCTTCCTTTGTAAGAGTATATAGATTTGTATTTATACTTATTTCCCATTAATTAGTATTTCCTATACATTTAATCAAGTATGTATCTTCTACGCATGTTTAGTTTTTATGTTTATTACCCCCACTTTGTGCCACAAGATTTAGTGAACACTAGATTAAACTTTAGTTTACTTATCATTTACTTAGTGAAAATGAAAACATAAGACCTAACTAGGGTTATTGCATAGTGTTTCTTGACTAGAGGATTTAAAATCATCTCTAGTGATGTTATTATGGTAAGATATCCATTGGTTAGGTATAACAGAACCATCTTGGTCATGACCACAAATATATAATGTATCAACAATCAAAAGTTTAAGTAGGATTTATCTTTTCTGAGCTAGGACTTATTGATAGGTCAACTATATTTTCCCTTGTATACATTCTTGTTAACCCAACATGAATCAAACCCTTATAGTTTTTCTTTCATGTATTCATTCTATCATCATATCATATTTATATTTTTGTAGTACTATATCAAACACGTTAGTATATTTCTAATAGTTTTTGCATAGGTTTAACACACAATCACCCCAAAATGATAATATTCTATTTGTGTAGGTCTTCTCCAAATATAGATGAATGAATCAGTCATCTCACCATAGTATTCTTATTGCATTACAAGATTTTGTACATAAAAAAACTAGTTGACTCTATTTTTAGTTTTTATTTTTAGCATACAGGTTTACAAACATAGTCAAGATAGTTGAGTTTTTTCATAACTTTCCTTCAACACACATGTTCTATAAACTCCATTGATCTAGTCGACTCTAATCATAGAATATTTGAATTATAACTTGAGAATCATAGTAAAAATGTTTACAATATAATAATATTTAAATCTATCAAGGTTAATTATTAATCTCTATCATTTTAGTCTTTTAATTCTAGTAATTTTTCTCAAAAGTATATAAAACTACATCCCTACAACCAACTGGGTCAACTAGCTAGACATAATTCTATAGCCTACCTTTTATCTAGATTACATAGTCAACATGTTTGACTATGTTATTATAGATATTTCTTTCATAGAGAAGTATTGACCTTATCGAATCTATTTTATATTGTTTACATAGAATTTCACTTGAACTAACTCTATACTCTTCATAGTCAATAGAATTAACCTATTATTGTTATTATTAGTTCACTTTATATTTTAGTTGCTTTCATGCTTAGAGTAACAAACATAGATTAATTAGTTGTTTTTTTAATTTACCAATTTAACCACAATAATTTTCTCTTTTTCCCACACTTTCAAATCACTGTAGACAAAAAAATTAAACATTTATCTTCCCAAGGTCTACCTATTTGGGTTTCATCACTAAGGGGGACGCTGACTTGATTTTCTAGATAAGTATAAATATGTGGTTGATGCTATATATTTTCAAAGCACTCGACACCCTTATAATTTTAGGATTGTGAATTGAGTGGGTAGGCCCCAATACCAAGCCATTACCATATCTAATACAAATCCCTTTTATCTAAAACTTCCTAAAATTATCCATAGATTAATTTCTAGTTCTTTATTATAACCAAATTCCCATCACATTAATTTCAAACATTATTATAAGTTAACAACACTTAGGAATAACCATTTATTTAACATTTACTTTCAAGTTTATTATTTTATCTTTGATTATTGTATTTTGTATTACAAAACTTGTATTAGCCAATGCTAGTGTAAGGTTTATGCTTTGTGTTCCAATTGGATCAATCACATTGATCAAATTTCTTTTGTACGTAATTTCATTTTCTTAGATATTATCTTGACAAAAGAAATATTTATTTAGAAAAATTTCCTCCTTATCAACATAGTCTCTTATAGAATGTTCATCTTATTTACCTTCAGTACATAGTGTCCCTATCCAACTGTATATCTTTGTCTTCCTATTTTATTTCCTATCTAGTAGTACACAGTCAACATGTTTGATTGTGTTCTCTTGTTTCCTATCTATTAGTACATGATCAAATAGTATGAGTGTGTCATTTTATTTTCTATTCTATTTTCTATTTAATATAACTTTGTCAACCTATCTGATTATGTATTCTATCAACTGGTTCTTCTTTTCATCCACTTTTTAGCCTCTTTTTCTCATCTTGAATTTCATGTTTAAGGATATTAAAAAGTTAAATATAACAAACATGGTGAGTCTTACCAATCCTAATAAGTTTCCCAAAATAAATTGTGGGTCCCACTTTATATGAAAGTAATGTTCACATTGTCACTCACACTACCAATTATAGGACTCCTACTCATTCATCCTCAGATCATAATCCTTTATCCTCCTTATAATATGAGTGTAAATTAGAGTAAACATTTTAAATGCTCTTATTCATTAATGAATTTCCTCAAATTAGAGGAAAGGACCCTTTAACCATTTATAATCTTATGATAGGTCCTCAAGTAGAAGAACCTATTTCATCCTCCCCTACCTTCTCTCATAGATTTGGGGGAGACACTTTCTTTGATTCTCAACATTTTCCTTCTATTTTATCTCCTTTACACACCATGACATCTTCTTCTAGGAATTATTGAACCTCCATGCCAAGTATATCATGGTAGGTTTAACCTCTAGTGGGCCTTTTCCAAACAGCCATCTCATAAACCATGCCATTAGTGCATATTTGTCTACTAATTATCACCATGATACTAGTGCTTCTTTTTTATACCAATTCTTCTCATGCTAGTAGTGTAACACATTCTACTAATCATAGTGTAACTTAAGCCACTAATGCTAATACCAATATTTCACATCCTATGCACACTAGTCAAAATACTACCCAAACTCACAAAATTTTATTAGAAAAGATAAATAAAATTCATAATTTTCAAACTAATAACACAAATAAAAATATTTAAATTCAAAAACATCTCATTAACCTTCAAAAACAACCCCAACATTTTTCATGGGGAGTGCAAAATCCAAATTCCCCCACCCCCCTTAGGGATTCCTATGGTAAACTTATTCATTAACCACCCCTCATTAATAAAATGATTAAAAATATCCTAAATGAACCTATTATACCTCAAATTTATAATATCAATATAGGAGGTATCACATCTACCATGACCTATAACAGGTCTGCCAATCCCACATTTTAATTAAAGACATTTGGTAACCTTTATAAATATTGGGTCAAAGTTAATATCTTTGTTAATACCAAGCTATTAGCCAAAATTTTATTAGGATATGCTTTAGATTGGTATAATTAAATCAAAACCCATTCTATCACTAACTTGGAAAACTTGGTTAAATCACTAGTACAAGAATTTCAAACTAATGATCTTATTGAGAATAACTTAGCTCACTTCATAAATTATAAAGAACTTGGGATCATAATGACATAATTTTTCATCAAACGATGTAAGAAATAGTCTAGAAAATGTGAGAATAATATGGGGAATGATAACCTTTTCCACCTATTTACTAATGCTCTCTACCCCAAGTTATAATATCAGGTTAGGACTCTCTCTCCAAGAAATTTGGAAGAAGCTCTTGACCAAGCTAAGTGACAAGATTTTATCATGTGCTAGTTTTAACCTTCTCAATCTATTGAGAGCACTCACATGATCATTAAAAATAAAAAAAATCATGCTACTAATGATGGAATTACTAATACCTTTGACACTTCAAAATATTCAAGCCATCACTACAAATAATACTATGGAGCACATTCCCCCTCCAAATAACACTACTAATCCTACATATTATCAAATAAACAACATTAATGTCCATAAACCATTATCCTTATCTAAGCTTAGAAAGTATCTTCTAAGGCCTCTACCATAATATATTGACCCCACTCATCCAATTAAATGATGGTATGATTTGAACAAATTTTGTTCATTTCATGCATGTTGGGGCCACTCTCACGAGATTTGTAGACAATTACATAATCTAGCTATGGATTTTCTTCTTGGACCAAACTTTTATCATGAATCACTAATTCACAAGCATCAACAATCATGTGACATAGCTTTTAAAACCCATGAAATGAAAAATAAAAACTAACATTGAAATTAAGCTAATGCTCATATTACTATATACAAAGATCCTATTCCCAATCATCAAGATAGAAAAAATAAGCCTACTCCTACAAATAATTTTGAAAGTATTATAAACCTTAGTAATCATTAAGAAAATGTGGTAAATATGAATAACATGTGAAGAGTAGTTTTTGTTGATGCAGTGGATTGCACCTGGGGGTAGGATGCCTAGCTCCCACCCTTCCACACCCAATAATGGAGACTCCCCTCTCACCTATGGGACTGGTGAAGCTGGAGGGGAGAGTCTCTAGATAAGGGCTAACTCCCTCTAATGTATCCTTTAGGCCCTGGTTTCTCCTACTACTAAAAAATAAAATGAAAAAGGAGGGGGGATGAAAAGGGAGAGAGATGCTAAAAATAGAACCTAAGCCTAAAAATAAAATAAAGGTGATACACCAAAATGATGACCCACCCAGCCTGAATATACACTTTTCACCAAGAAGAAGTACCCATACACTTCATCTGACAAGGGAAAACTCTTATGTTTTAGTGAGTCAGGGGTCCAAAGAGATACAAGGAGGAAGGAACTACCAAAGGTGCTATGCGACACACTTGGGCAGCCTATTCACATGCACCTATATTCCTACTGTAGACACTTCTTGTAGACCTATAGAAAAGAGACTTCACAATGAACTAGACATGTTGTAATTAATTTTTGAAAATCATGAAAGACAATGACTTAACACAAAAGAAGAACATAGACATATACTTTAAAGTGCAAGTCTAGATAGAGGTAAAAATGCTAAGTCTTGATTCAAGGTAAAATCTAGCAGAGCTCTGCCTTGTAAGCCTGAGAGATTTATGGGCAGAGTTTTTGCCTTAAGGCTAAGAGAATGGATCCTTTTCAAATGAGAAATTTTAAAATATATTAAAAGAGGAAGAAAACTTGGCACTTATTGGGAAAGACTTTGGTTCTCTTTTTTCAAGTGGCTCATGTGCATTCTGAGCCTTGGGAAGAGGAAGCCATTTGATTGTCAGCTCCTAATTTGACTTTGGCATCCCAATATTAATAAGAAAACATGGCCACACCTCTTTTCTATAAACAGACTGCTCTTTTCCTACAAAAAGACTATGGTTTATCCCCTCATAAATTCCAAATGGAGAAAGTAGGCCGTGTTTCTCACTGTTTGCACTGTTTGATGACCATCTAGCAATAACATGCCTCTCCTCACCACTTGGACTACTTTGTCTTTTCCTACACCTTGTCTTTTTCCTAGTTTCTCTTTTTTTGGCTTTGTCACTTTCTAGCTTCTTCAGCCCTTAGGGGCTATCTCTTGGTAGGTCATTGCATTCCTTGGGCTCTTTTCTGCTTGCCTTGGCCACTTTCTGCTAATTTTCAAATAAGTGACACATGGCACGTTCCGTTGTGAAATAGGAAAGACACATGGTAGCATCCACTTGACTCATGGAAGCTTTAGGCACCCTTTGAAGGTCCTGTAAAAGAGGACATGTGTCAGATTATACTCTCTTTCACAATTCATATGGGCCCCACCATAGATCTCATGGGACAAAAGAGAGAGACTACAGGTGTTGACACTTGTCAGCTTTCATTGAGCCTTACAAGGGACACGTGGCACGTTTCGATACTCTTAGAAAAGTATTTCAAAGCCTTCCATGGTTGTCACTTGGTGCCTTTCATGCTCTAGATTTCCTAGTGTAAAAGTTAATGTTCACGGGCCCATCATAGTTTGAAAACCAATAGCTAGTTTTTCATGTTTAACTTTGACATCCTCAGGCCCGTCACCCCTTGGACTTTCCTTCAGCTTCCTTCTTTGGCCCTTTTTGTAGACTTTTTCCTTCAAATTTCTTCCCCATGGGATTTTTCCATGGACAATTTTCCCATAGACAAAAAGTCCATGAGAATTGGTTGCCTTGATTTCTTTCAGGGTTTTTCCCTAGGTCCTTTTCTCTCGCGGCCTTTCTCTAATTTTTTTCAGACTTTTTGTCTAAAGGAATTCCTTTAGACAAAAAGTCTAAAAGAATTCACTCAATGCTTTAGTCTTTTGCATGTTTTGAATTCCCTCAGCTGCTTTCAAAGTGCCCTTTGGGTTTATTAAAATTGACCCTTCTATAGGGTGTCTTTTACCAACCAAGTGCCCTCTGTAAGGGCACTTGTCCTTCGGGAGGCTCACTTGACTTTTTGCATTAAACCACTCCTTTGAACCAACTATTGAACCAATTGATTGAACTGGTTTAATGGTTCAAGCAATCATTAAACCAAATGTTGAACCAAGTGATGAACCCTTTGATTGAACCAAAAGTTGTTAAACTATTTGAACTGAACCAAAGTGATAAGATTTGCTGATTAAACCAAGCATTGAACTTTGCTAAAGTGTTAAACCAACTAAATTGAACCAAGCCTTTGAATTGAGCTAATTTAAACTGAAGCATTGAACCAAAGCATTGAACCAAAGTGTTGAATTGGTTCAATGGTTCAACAATTCAAAGATTCTAACTCTTGGAAAGATCATGTCATTCAACCACTTTTAGCTCTCCTTGTGAATTTCTTCAGACAAGAGTCTGAAGAAGCTTTGTAAAACCTTGCACTCTCTGAACTAGTTCTTCATCTGCCAAAAGAATACACTTGTAAAGTTCATAGAAATTCCTAGACTTGTGTAAAAAACAAAAGTACTGGATTTGAATAGCATGAAAAAAAGGGGGACCAATTTTTGGCCTGTTGGGGAAGAAATGGTCAACAAATTGGTGACTCTCAAGGGAAACATGTCTACTATGCTTAAGTACTAGTTGCCTTGAAGTCCATTGGGCATGAAATCAGAATGTAGCTTTGAAGAAAGGTAGAAACCACCTTGATAGATCCCAGAATCAAACATGAAGCTTTTTAGCCCAGACACAAGGGAAAACACACACAAGACTAAAAACACTAATTGTGCAAACTACACTTAGGGAAAGTAGGAAAAATAACTAAAAGCAAATTACTATATACAACTAACTAGGTATATTTGCTTCCCTCCTAGATCAAAGGGAAAATTTCTTAAGTTTTCTCCCTGGCTAGGAAACTTGTGGTGCTAGACAAGTGGCTAAATGAAATGGAGGCTTGGTGACTTGCTCTTCTTTCCTACCACTTAGATTGGCTCATATATGAGTGGATCAGATTCAAACATGCTTCCAACATATACATACTCTATTTGTTCTTGGAAGCCTATTGAATGTTGGTCCTTCATGCTAGTGCATTTCACTAATAAATCTGTGGCTATTGGCTCATCACCATAGGCCCTTTGATGTGCATGATCCCCTTGCAATGCATCATGGTTTGGCTCATCTCCTTCTACCTCGTTAAAGACCATGTCAAACTCATCCTTTGCTTCCTCTTGGATTTCTTGAAGAAGGGTGACTAATTTGATGTCTAAAATGGAATCACAAATTGACTGCTCATCCAATAGAACATCACCTCTCTTTTTAAAACTTTCTTCTTCAAGGTTTTCTTCAAGGAAGATAGACCTCTCCTTTTCCTCCTCAAAGATCAGGATCTTTAGATGTTCAAAGATATTCTCCTAATCCTCCTCCAACTTAGGCTCTTTGGCATAGTCATCCTCTTCATCGAAGCAACAAGGAAGTTCATCGAACAAGGGGGGAGAGAGCTCACCATACTTATGTTCCTCTTCATACTACTGGAACATTTGCATGTATACGTGACCTAATTCTTTTCCATCATTGATGATGTCTTCAAAAGGAGCATCGATGATGATTTATTCTTCATTGTTGCTCATGATAGCCTCTTGAAGAGTTTCAAATCGGATCTTATGTTCCTCACTCACATCCTATATAATAGGTTCCTCTTTGAGAAGGGGTGAAGTGAAAAAACCGTGTGGAAGAGGAGGTAGTCCTTGAGTTAGAATTGAATGATTCTCCTCCTTCCATCTAGCTAGCACTTCATCAATATCAGGTGTGGCCTAATAGCTCTCTTGGGGGTGTGTAGATGGGGTGTGTTCAGATATGGAACTTGCTGCTTGGTCTAAACTATCCATCACACATTGGCTGAGGAATCTCTCTCTAGATTCCAACTCTATAATTTTCCTGGCTATATCTTCTTAGAAGAGCCTTTCTTAGAGATTATAAGAATCATGGGTAGGAACAACTTTGTCTTCTTCAAGGTCTTGAACAAAACCTTGCTTTTCCTCTTTCCTACCCCATGATTCGACTATTTCCTCCTAGGTCATAAGGTTGCCATTAGGATCGGTGACCTGAGGGAGTTGAGGAAGACTAAGAAAGCTGCTTGAGGGGATTGCATGAAACCTTGAGCTTGATTAAAACAATATGAAGAAACATAAGGCCCATGATTCTATGAAAAGGAATTATACATACAAAAAAATAAGACTTTTTTGATGGCACCAGGCTACTTAACCAACTGATTCAACTTAGAGTCGCCATTGGTGTTGATGCAAAAGCCTCCAAAGGCTAGTTAGTTGAATAACACACCAAAAATTATTTAACTCTTTACACACAACTTGTCCTAGTTGGTCGCATCGAGCATGCCAAAAACTTTTGACATTGTGGATTACACCTAGGGGTAGGATTCCTAGCTCCCACCCTTCCACATGCAATAATGGAAACTCCCCTCTCACCTATGGGACCAATGAAGCTAGAGGGGAGAGTCTTTAGATAAGGTCTAGCTCCCTGTAATGTATCTTTTAGGCCCTGGTTTCTCCTACTGCTAAAAATTAAAATGGAAAAAGGGGGGGATGAAAAGGGAGAGAGATGTTGAAAATAAAACCTAAGCCTAAAAATAAAATAAAGGTGATACACCAAAATGATGACCCACCCAGCTTGAATATACACTTTTCACTAAGAATAAGCACCCATACACTTCATCTAACATGGGAAAAATCTTCTATTTTAGTGAGTCAGGGGCCCATAGAGATATAGGGAGGAAGGGACTATCAAAGGTTCTCTACAACACACTTGGGCAGCCTATTCACATGCACCTATATTCTTGTTGTAGACACTTCTGGCAGACATGCAGAAAAGAGACTTCACAATGCACTAGACATGTTATAATCGATCTATGAAAAGCATGAAAGACAATGACTTAACACAAAAGAAGAACACAGACATATACTTTAAAGTGCAAGTCTAGATAGAGGTAAAAATGCTAAGTCCTAATTCAAGGTAAAATCTGGTAGAGCTCTGCCTTACAAGCCCAAGAGATTTTTTAGCAGAGTTTTTGCCTTAAGGCTAAGAGAATGGATCCTTTTCAAATGAGAAATTTTACAATATATAGAAAGAGGAAGAGAACTTGGTGCTTCTTGGGAAAGACTTTGGCACTCTCTTTTCAAGTGGCCCATGTTTGTTCTAAGCCTTGGGAAAAGGAAGGCATTTTATTTTCAGCTCCTACTTTGACTTTGGCATCGCAACATTAATAAGAAAACATGGCCACATCTCTTTTCTACAAATAGACTACTCTTTTCCTAAAAATAGACTATGGTTTATCCCCTCATAAATGCAAAATGGAGAAAACAGGTTGTGCCACTCACTATTTATGCCATTTGATGACCATCTAGTAATAAATCACCTCTCCTCGCCACTTGGACTACTTTGTCTTTTCCTAGACTTTGTCTTCTTCCTGGTTTCTCTTTTTTTGGCTTTGTTGATGTCTAGCTTCTTCAGCCCTTGGGGGCTATCTCTTAGTGGGTCACTACATTCCTTGGGCTCTTTTCTGCTTGCCTTGGCCACTTTTTGCTAATTTTCAAATAAGTGACATGTGGCACGTTCTGTTGTGAAACAGGCAGGACACGTGGCAACATCCACTTGACTCATGGAATCTTTAGGTACCCTTTGAAGGTCCTATGGAAGAGGACATGTGTCAACTTCCAGTCTCTTTAGCAATTCGTCTAGGGCCCACCACAGTTCTCATGGGACAAAAGAGAGAGACTGCATGTGTTGACACCTGTCAGCTTCCATCGAGCCTTATAAGGGACACATGGCACATTCTGCTACTCCTAGAATAGTGTGTCAAAGCCTTTCATAGTTGCCACTCGATGCCTTTCACACTTTAGATTTCTTGGTGTAAAATTAACATTCATAGGCCTGTCATAGTTTGAAAACCAATGGCTAGTTTGTTGTGTTTAACTTTGACATCCTCAAGCTCGTCACCCCTTAGACTTTCCTTCAGCTTCCTAATTCAGCCCTTTTTGTGGACTTTTTCCTTTGGATTTCTTCCCCGTGGGATTTTTCCATGGACAATTTTCTTGCAGACAAAAAGTCTATGAGAATTGGCCTCCTTGATTTCTTTTAGGGTTTTTCCCCGAGTCCTTTTCTCCCATAGCCTTTCTTTAAATTTCTTCAGACTTTTTGTTTGAAGGAATTCCTTCAGACAAAAATTCTAAAAGAATTCACTCAATGCCTTAGTCTTTTACATGTTTTGAATTCCCTCAGCTACTTTCCAAGTGCCCTTCAGGTCTATTGAAATCAACCCTTTCGAAGGGTGTCTTTTGCTGACCAGGTGCCCTCTATAAGGGCACTTGTCCTTCGAGAGGCTAGCTTGACTTTTCACATTGAACCGCTCCTTTAAACCAACCATTGAACCAATTGATTAAACTGATTCAATGCTTTAAGTGGTCATTGAACCAAGGCATTAAACTAAATGTTGAAATGAGCGATGAACCCTTTGATTGAACCAAAAGCTGTTAAACCATTTGAACTGAACCAAAGTGATGAGATTTTTTGATTGAACCAAGAATTGAACTTTGTCGAAGTGTTTAACCAACTGAATTAAACCAAGCCTTTGAACTGAGCTAATTTGAATTGAAGCATTAAACTAAAGTGTTGAACCAAAGCATTGAATCAGTTTAATGGTTCAATGGTTCAAAGATGCTAACTCTTGGAAAGATCATGTCATTGAACCACTTTCAACTCTCTTTCCTTGTGAATTTATTCAGACAAGAGTCCAAAGAAGCTTTTTAAAACCTTGCACTCTCTGAATTGGTTCTTCATCTACCAAAAGACTACACCTGTAGAGTTCATAGAAATTCTTGGACTTGTGTAAAAAACAAAAGTACTAGCTCAGAATAACATGAAAAAAAGGAGGGACCGATTTTTGGCCTGTTGGGCAAAAAATGGTCAATAGTTTTTGTTATCAAATTTAATCCAATAGCCATGTACCAAACCTCTAAAATGTTTAATTTCAATCAAGATACTTCCCCATCTCACCTCATGGAGTTGGGGAATGTGAACCTTATAACCTTCCAAGAACCAGTTTTAACACTTCAACTTTATCATACTTTAGATAATATCTCTACTCTTTCCCCAACATCTACACATATAGATAACATTCCCTAACCTTTGAATAGTGTTTATTCAACCCAATAAAAATAAATACCTCAATAAACCATCCCACCACCTAAAAACAATAAACCTATTTATCGTCAACCAACTACAACTAACTAAAACAAGTTTAATTACACTTATAACCCTCCTTCATGGGAGCTCTTGTAATATTATGCACCTATATCTAGAAATCACCCCACTAGCTATCATGAATGGGACTCTATTATGGAAATTCTCATCTCCCATCTCTAAAACCATTCTTCAAACTAATGTGAACTTCCCCCTATCACTAAAATTATTTAATGTTATTGATGTTTGAAATGAACATCCCTCATCCTCCTCTAGTAGGATACAAAGCTACCTTCTCTGGGTCTGAATCTAGAAACCTTCAACAATGCAAAGAGATGTCCATACATGTTAATGAAATAGTGGACACTTCTCTTTCCCTTTATTTTCTTATTGTTTCCATGATTCTAGATGATATTTTGATTCATGCAGATGATCTTCCTTTATTCATTAACATCCAAATTGGTGATATCTAGGTTAAGTGTGTGATGATAGGAATTTGATAATGGAGGGGATTTTAGATCAAGTGTTAGTCTCATAATGAAATAAAAATGACAAAAACACACTAACAAAGCATAAAACCTCCATGCCTATATCATAGGAGGAGCTTGATGAACAAACAACAAATGACAAAGCTTAGCTAAAATGTCAATAAACTTACACATTTCCTTACCTTCCTTGAATGATCCAAATGATGTGTTCATGGCTTAATCATATTATTCTCAATAAGTATTCATCAATTGGGTTTTTTTATCTCTATATCCTCTTATCACCATGGTTTATTGGCTTTGGTTTGATGTTGCTCGAAAATGACTTGGCTTGGCTCAATTTTGCCATTATAACACTATGTATTTACTTCATGAATCAAATCTTGCATTATAACTATACTATGTTCCAAATTGTCTAATTGAAGATCTCTAGGATTTCTTTTATAGGCTTTTAAATGACTTATAATGGGCTAAATCCTCACCTTGATTGACATAGTTAACCTAATAGGGTTAAGAGGTGTCAAATGGTCATGATTAGCATGGAATAAGCATGGGTTGGATATTGTCCAAAAATGAAAACTCATAAAATGTAATGATTATTTCTTAAGATATTATTTTGGTTTTGAATTTATATTATTGATAATTTATTTATTTGATCATGTATTAATTCAATTAGGATTTGATTAGGATTTAGATGTTAATTAATCCCCTTTAGGCATTTGAACATTTGTGCAAATTTTTATTTAATTGATTTGGGCATTTGCTTTATTTAATTAATTTTTGGGCCAAATTGATTTAATTTCATGTGATGAAGCCAAATTCAAGACATTTAGAAATTCTTAGGTTAGATGTTCAATGGTTAGTAATAATTGATCTAAAGTTGGGTATAAAGCCATTTTTGGCCACTTTTAGGTGTCTATAGTTTGCCCATGTTTGGAAAGGCATTACAACCTATAAGCACAATACATATTTTCAAAGAGTAAAAATGTTATTTTTTTTATTATTAATTCAATGATTATGGATGAACTATAGGGTGCCCCCTTGAGGCATAAATTAGAAAAGGGGTCAACAAATGGTCCTTTAAAAGAAGGAAACTAGTGGACCAAAAAAATGAAAATGATAGGGTGAAAACATAATGATTTGGAAAAATCTAGATAAAATCATTGAGAATGTAAGTGGGATAGTGTACAATGGTTTGCTTAAAGGTGGTTATAAGCAATGTACCCCAATAATGGCAAACATGGTATGATAACACATTGATTTTCCCAAAGCTAGTTCTAATCATTGAGAATGTGGAGTTAGCTTAATTAGGATAGAAAAATAGGATAAAAACATTCACTAGGTGGGTAGATAAAATTGAATGATCTACCTAAAGGTTATTATAATCATTAACCCTCAAAGTGGTTGCAACACAATGATTTTCCCAAAGGTAGTTAGAATCATTGATAATGCAAGTGGGATGGTGTATAATGGCTTACCCAAAGGTAGTTATAAATTAGTATGGAGATGAATTAGGATAATTTGATAGTAGGGAGATGCTCATATGAACTAACAAAGCTTGAATTTTTTTTATTATTTAATTACTTTATTTGGGATATGATTGGGATGTTTGTTGGTGTTGGTGACAAGGAGATGTCGATGTTGTATTGTTGTGTATACTTTTCAAAGATAGTTTATGTTGTATCATGTGATGGTAGGCATCATGATAGAATAACATGATGACTTGGCCAAAATATTCATATGGACTAACTCTCATGATCTAATACTCAATAGAAAATAATATACCAATGATAAAGACCATGATGACAATGTTGACATATGAATATGGAATGATGTAAGACTAGTGCACAAGTAATCACCCAATGAACACACATAGACTGAATCAAGGCAACAATGCTAAAATTAAACAAATAGACACACACACACAAAAAGAAACAAACAATAGTTAGTCACACTATTAGTATAAACAATATGACACAAATAATCATGATGAACATTGTCCCTAGAAAATATGCGACAGCTTAATAAACAAACAAGATAGGGGAATAAAATAAAAGGAAGGGGGTGGCTAAGGTATCTCTATATGCACTAGGAAAGTGGATTTTTCCTACATAAGTCCATGGATGTGATGATTTAATAAAAAACTCTAAGTTGAATGTAGTTCTCCCAAGAAATGGGATAGAAGAAAAATGATGATGATAAAAAAACAAATGTGATGTATGCAATAGAATAATAGGAATGAACTCAAAAAATGGTGAGAGCATGGGATAAAAAGGCAAAAAAAAGATGGGGAAACTAAATGACAAGTGATTTCTTATGACCTAGTGAGGGTTCCCATAATCCTTAAGGCAAATAAGTGGTTAATGTTTTTAGTTTTTCTTAATGTTTTTGTAATTTTGGAGTATCTCAACTCAATCAAGAATGATGAGATACTTAATGATCCAAGCTCACAAAATGGTGAGGGCATGGAAAAATTGAAATGGTTTCTCATAAAATGGTGAGATCATAGAGAAAAGGGGGACTGAGCTAACCTCAAAAAATATTGAGCTTGACCCAAATAGTCTTGAAATGATCATAACTCATATTAGTTCTACCTTCTAGTGAAGGAATTTGACTAGTGTAGTATCTAATTCAAATAAACTAGGCACAATTGTCACAGTGGCATAGTATGACATAGGAAATGTCAGGTTTATATGTCAATGCATAATAAAAAAAAGTTGCCCCTATTTTGCCAATAGGTGGTTATAACTAGGATTTAACTAATCAGATCAATGATACTAATTTGCCCATAGGTGGTTATAATTAGTAGCAAGACTAATGAAACACTAATTTTCCCATAGGTAGTTATAATCTGGTTCACACAAACAAACATGATAATAAGGGAATAAGAAATGAAGGATGTAACTACCAAAACTTATATCATACTAATCTAAAATACTAACTCTATATGGAATGCTTGAAATAACTACCGAAACTGATCTAATTTCTTGTGTTGAATGTGAAACCAATGGATGGACCAAAGTCAAATGGGCTAGGATAAGATATATCAAAACATTATTAGGTTGATATAATGGAATGGAAGGATGGATACATGATAGGTAAAGTGATAGGTTGGTGAGTTGATAGGATGATAAAATGATAGAAAGTTATGGAACAAAGAAGAATGGTGATAATATGGTACAACTTGAAATGGTCCTCATAGATAATGCATCAAGTCACTCAAGTATAGTAATGCTTAAGGTGTATAATGTTCATAGGCTCATAAAGTTCATCCCCATCTTATGTGGTGAGCCTATATGCTCATGTGCCATATTATACAATAATGATGAAATGACCTACATAATTGGGTTTGAGCTTGCCTTTATGCTTCTTTATGGCTATTATATTCTTTTGGTTTTATTTGAGTATAAGATCACCAAGTTTGAATTGTCTATGTTTCACTCATTGATTGTAGTGGCCAAGGAGCTAGTTTTGATATTGTTGAAGTTTTTTTACTACATCTATGCATTTCTCATCAAGTAACTCTAGCTCTTATAGGTGAGCTACGTTATAGTCTTCATCATCTAGGACATGCTTCAAAGAGATGGACAATGAAGGCAACTTGAACTCAATAGGAAGAATAGATTTATTACCATGAATAAGTGAGTATGGAGTTGATATTACTAGTGTGTGGTGATTGGTAAAATATGACCAGAGGGCATGGAATATTTGAAGGTGTTAATAATGACCATCATCATTGACAATATTTTTAAGGATGTTGACAATGGGTTTTTTTGATGCTTTGACCTGGCCATGACCTTGAGGGTAATATACCATGGAGAAATGTTATGTGATATTGTAATTGGAACATATATTTTTGACATCCTTTTTTCTTTAATGATCCTCCATTATCATATATAATGTTAGAAGGGACATCATAGTAGCATATGAGATGGTTGAATATGAATTTATAAATTTTATTTCTAGTCACATAAGTGAGGGATATAGCTTCAAACCACTTAGTGAAATATTTTGGATAGTAAGCATATTTTTATGGCCATTTGATGAGGTGGGGTTTGTCTTCACAATGATATTGAGGCCCCATGTAGTAAATGGCCATGGTATCAACATTGGTTTCAAAGTCTTGGCTAGGGCATGAATTAGATTGGCATGCTATTAACATTTATCACATATTTAAACATATTTAGTTGCATCTACATCCATTTTTGGATAATAATACCTAAT
The DNA here is from genome assembly GCA_037957365.1 of Torreya grandis. Classification (NCBI taxonomy): domain Eukaryota; kingdom Viridiplantae; phylum Streptophyta; class Pinopsida; order Cupressales; family Taxaceae; genus Torreya; species Torreya grandis. The sequence continues at coordinate 974,665 of JARHVA010003301.1, forward strand.
ATGCAAGACATTTTTAGATAATACTATACATTGGTATGGCATCCACATACCCCATCATGATATTCTCATAACACTATTATAGATTCCATTGAAGGTAAACAATAGAGCAAAGTTTCATCAAAACTATAGTGGTATAAGGTTGGTATGAGTAAGGTATAACATTAGGCATTGTGGATGAAGGCTTTAGTTTTTTTGTGGGATAAGTCAGGTGGTAAAACATGGTTGTGTAAATAGGCATATAGGTCAAAATACCAAGTAGAGCTAGGACCAACAATATCACAGATCATTATGATAGTTGAAGGTTCATGAGCTAGTGTTAATAGATTTTCAATGAGAAATTAATATTCCTTAGCTATATCTATTTGTCTAATCAATGATCCAATGGTATCCATGGAATCTATTGTTATATTAATTTCCCTTGGTATATTTTCAAATTGGATGTCATTGATCTATTGCTTGAGAGTGTCGACCATGGCCTTGTAGGGAACCAATTTATAATATTTGGTGTAAAATTGGTATGTAACCTAATTGATGATTAAATGTGAATAACTAGAAACCTATGGATGATGTATATTCCATTATAATACATCTCCAAGACTTATTACAAGTGCTTCATATTTAGCCATGTTGTTGGTACAAGGAAAGTTGATTCTAAATGACTTATGGATTAGATCCCCTTATAGAGTGATAAACAAAAAACCTACCCCTGATTTATGTGTTATGAGTGAGCCATCAAAATATAAATTATAGTTATACTCCTCAAGAGGTGTGTCAATGATGGTCATGATAGATTCATCAAGGAATTAGAATGTGAGTGTCTCTATGTCTACAAGGGGTGCTTCATCAAACTAATCTACAAGAACTTGCCCCTTGATAGTTTTATGGTTCACATACTCTATCTCAAACTCACTAAGTAACATGATCCATTTGGACATATGGCTTTGTAAATATTTTTTAGATAGTATATACTTGAGTGGATATAATTTTGAAATGACCATTGGTTTTATTATTCAACATATAATGTCATAGTTTTTTATCTACAAAGACCATAGTGAAAGAAGCTTTTTTGATGGGTGTATAATTGTGTTCATACATGACTATTATATAGCTTAGATATTACACTACATGTTATTTTCCATTATAATTGTGTTGAGTTAGAAATTCCCCCAGGGTTGTGTCTGTTGATGATAGATATAAAAGGAATGTTTTCCCATGCATAAGAGGTAATAAGATTGGTGCATTTGTTAGATAGTCTTTTAACTATTGAAAATCTTTCCAATAATCATCATCCCAAAGAAATGTTACACACTTCTTCATTAGGTGTATAAATGGGTGGCACTTATCAGCCAATTAAGAAATGAAGCATTTGATGGATTAGATCTTGACCTAAAAAGTTATGGAACTACTTCAAATTGGTTAGTGGTGGCATCTTTTTTATGGCTCATAATTTAGATAGATCTACTTAAATACCTTAGTATGACATGATGAATCCAAGAAATTTTCTTGAAGTAACTCCAAAAACACATTTATTAGGGTTGATCCTAACTTTTTATCCACATAGTCACTCAAAAATACTCCTCAATATTGTTGGATGATTGGCCCTAGTATTTGATTTGTCTAGTATGACATCAACATAGTCTTCAATAATGTCATGCATCATATCATGAAATATTACTATCATGTATCTTTGATAGGTGGCCCTTGCATTCTTAAGACCAAATGGCATAACCTAATAATAGAATATTCTCCATAGAGTGGTGAATGTTATCTTGTGTTGGTCTCCTAGTGTTATTCAAATTTAATTGTATCTTAAGAATCTATCTATTAATGAAATAATCTCATAACCCATAGTGGATTCAACAATCATTTCAATTTTTGGCAATGAAAATTCATCCTTAGGTCAAACTTTGTTAATGTTCTTGAAATTAGTATAGATTCTAATTCCTTCTAGCTTTTTATTAACACTATATTGTAAATCCATTTATAATAGTCAATTAGACTAATACATCTCACTTCTAAGATCTTATAAAACTCTTTATTTACTAATACAATAATGTGAGTATGCATTTTCCATAATTTTTTATTCACTGATTTGGTATCAGGATGTACCACAAGGTGGTGAACAATCAAAGTGAGGTCCAAACTAAGCATGTTAGAATATGCCCAAGAAATATATCCATTTAATTCCCTCAATAGGACTTGAATGACTTCACGTTATTCCTTAGTGAGGGACATCCCTAATTTAATCCACTTTATGTCATCTAGAGACCTTATGTTTACCTCTATTGTGTCTTCTACTAGAAGGGTCAAACCATCTTCAAGAATAGTGGGTAAATGTTTAAACTTGTTTGTAATAGTATATTCCTCTATTAGGACTAGTTCTTCAAGTTCTCCTAGAAATGATGATTCAGAATCCCCTAATTGGAGATATGGCCATGTGATAAAAATTTTGGAAACTCCTATATGATTTGATCAAAGGCTTGTTGCTCTTCAAGATTGAATTCAGATCCATAGACAATTTTCTCATTGTTGGTTTCGTGAATGATTTGATCAAAATCCTATTGATCTTCAATACTAAACTAGGATCCATAGACAAGTTTATCATTGATGGTCTCTTGGTCTAAATTTGAATAAGGTTGAATATCCCCATCTACTAGCACCTAAAATAGGTTTTCACCACTAGAATGGGCATTTTCTTTACTACTTCCCTAGTTCAAAAGTGCCTCAAAGAGGTTTTCACTTTGGGACCTCAATGTTTTATTTATTTTATTTTAGATAAGAGTGTTTAGAATCTAGTTTTATTGATAACGTTAATTTATGGTCTTCCAATGGAACATTATCCATAAGGCCTAGAATATCATAGAAAGCTTCATCATTTTAAAACTCATCTGTTAGCACACTAGATTCTTATTGGCCCTAATCTATTAGTTGGGGATAATATAATGGTAGTGGATTATAATGAATGATTGGTCAAAGGGTAAAAATGACATTATGGTTAAATAAGTTGGTTTGGGATAAGTCATCAAATTGGCTATGATCAGACTCTACTTCATTGTTGGCATCATCATCATTAGTCATTGGTGATGGAACTCAAATAAGATACATGGGGTCACCCCTAGGTTGTTTATATCTAAGTCCATAGGTTCTTTTGTACTTAGTGATATAGATGGTACCAAGTGTTCCCTATTGATTTGGCCTAAGACCTCTTCCTTCATATTCTTGGTTCTCCATGATCCAATTAGGAATATGATATTTAGAGTTCTTGTAATAATCAACCAATGTGTCATTGTAGAACCATGATTCATCTCCTTCAAGAGGGTCCTATGCTTGGCCAAAAGATGATATGAAAGTGATAGGTATTGGACTATGTTGATGGCCTTTACCCTTTTGTTACCATTGCATAAGTGGTTTGGATTTTGGTATTCCAAAGGAATTGGGGTTTTATGGAATTTTTACAATGTGAAAGGTGTCATGGGTCAAGTTTTTTCTTGGTGCATTATCCAAAATAGTACAATGATTAGACATCTTAGGAGGTTACATGTGGGAAAGGGAATCAAGGGTATAAGGGTCAATGCAGTTGGCCTCTAGTAGATAAATAGGTATTGCTTTCCCTTTGTCCTACTTGATGACTAGATTCATGTCAAAATGGAAATTATATCTCTTAAACTCAACCTCTAGATGTTTGTAATGTTCACATGGATGGAAATCTCCTGAAATAGTCACATCAATCCTTAAATGGGAGAACTTGATATATTGGTGCAATGTCAATGGGATCATATGAATCTCATGTAACCAAGGTCTACCCAAAATCATGTTATATGACAAATCAAAATCTAACACATGGCAAAGTGTATCATGGATCAAGGTCCAAATGATAACTGGCAAGTTAATGGTGTATTGTGTTTCTTGTTATTCATTATTTTAGGGTTTAATGGTTATTATTTATATTGGGAGATTTTCTAAGGTGTAGCCAAGAATCTTGATGAGATTTAGATACATATTATTTAGACCCTATCCATTGTCTATGATGACACATGTCACTTTATGTAAACTTTGATGTACAATGGATTATTATGTAGTATGTCGAAGGATGACATATCGCATTGGTTGAAGGTTGATTATTGGATTAAATATAGATGTCTAACTAAATCTTGAGATTTGTCAGGGGATATGTCATTTATAACTATGGATTGAGCAAGGAACTCTATCAAAATATTTTTATGGATGGTTGACGTACATAATAAATCTAAAATGTAGATTTGTGTTGGTGTCTTTTATTATTATTCCACAACATCAAAAATAATTTATTATATAGTGGTAAATGTCTTGTACTAAATTAAAATAGTTGGTTGGATGATGGGTGAAGTTGTAGATGGTTTTGGTCCTGGTATGGTAGTTCTTGACTGTCAGGTTATGGTTGCATAATCAAGATTAGGTATAAGACCATTATTTCTACTAAATGATGGTGGAGGGGGAATAGGTAGGACAAGTATTTGTTTTTAGTGCACTTGTTCATGGTTAGGAGATAATAACAAGTTGTTTGTATAAGGTCCAAACATGGTAATCCCTACTTGTTGGTTCGCTTATGTGTGGTCCTAGGTCAAAGAAGGATTACTAGAGTGATTTGTTTGATTTGGTATGATTAGAAATGGTCTTGTTTGATTGTTACTTTGTCTTAGATTGATTGAAATCTTGGTAATGTGACCTACTACAATATGACCTATAATGATTTATAGTCATGTGTAATTGAATGGTAGGTCTATTGGTTATTTTCACTATTCTGGCCGAGGTTCTATCCATTGTTTTGACATTGTTGGTTCTATTGAGTCTATTGGTTTGGATTTGGTTATTGATACCATTATTGTTGATGTGGTATTATACATTATTATTGTTTCTATTTTTTTTATTACTATGTTGGGGAATAGGATTTAGATAGATGTCAAGGCTCTGATTAGAGGTAGAATCTCCATGATCTAATGTGATCTCTCCATTTTCCAACATATTTTAGATTATATGTTTGATTTTTACACAATGATATAAATTATGGCCATTAACTTGATGAAATTAATAAAATTCATTTGGCCTATACCAATCTGGCATGTCCTCACCCTCACAAAATTACTCTTTTAGAGTAGGCCATTTAATCAGGTTAGATGTAAGAAGATTACAAAATACTAATTCAATGGGTTCTCCTAGGGAGTGAAAGGTATGATGAGTAGGTATATCTATTCATGGAGGAGGGTTTTTTAAAGGAATTAGTTATTGTGTTTCTTGCATTTGCTATGCTATCCTAAGTTGTTATGCTTGGTGTGTGTGTTGTGCTTATTGAAGAAGTTTTTTGTTGGGATTGATTTGAAAAGGTGACATAAGCTAAGCAGATGGTGATTACACAATTTGGATATGTCTTGACTCTATTAATCCATTTCCTAAAACATTCTTGTTGTAATTGAATTGCTTAGGTTTATCATTATTATTGGCCTATGCTAGTTATGATGTTTACGCTTGGATTAGATGTTGATTTTGGCAACTATTTTGGTTTTGGTTATGGTAGTTATTCTAATTTGATGAGGTTAGTCTAATTATCCCTTTGTCAATAAGGGATATTTCTATCACCAAACTTTTTTCAATGATCTATTTGAATGTGTGCACACATTACAACTAGATAGAATAAGATATCTTGTTGTGTAGATTTTTAGTAAACACAATGGCTAATTTCTTGTCTAGTAGATTATGGTTGAATCAACTTGTAAGATATTTTCATTATTGCATATATCTTGTAGAACTTTCATCTAGTTTCTATTTTTATTTTTTCAAGTTGACCAATGAAATCTTATGCTTGAGATTGTAAGAGAAGTATTGTATAAACTTGTTTGAGAGATATTCAAAATCAGGTACTAAATTCTTTGAAAACTTTAAGAACCATTATACTGTTTTCCTTGTAGGCTTCTTGTAAAGAAAAACAAGTAGTATGTGTTACTATAATCCATTAGTTATCATGCAATAAAAAATTCTTTTAGATAGGCCTTGGGGTCACCTTTCTGCTTCTATTTGTCAAACTTTGGTGGTGCATACCTTAGAGGAAATTGTATCTATAATTACTCCATGTTAAAAATGTAAGAACACATATCATCTAACTTGAATTTTTTGTTTTTTCTCCCCACTTTCATGGGGGTAATTGCATCCTTAATTTGTTGTAATTCTTATGCAAGGAAACTATTGGGCTCATTAGCTTATTGAGGTGATGGTTGGGTAGTCAAAATTGGATTACTTTGACTTGGGTATGATGGAGGAATTTGATGGGGAACATTATATTGGTTAGAAAATGGACCAAGAATAGGCATACATGGATTAGGGTGTAATTATTGAAATTGTACTTATGGTTGTGCGATATTCTAGTTGGGATTGGGTACATAGGATTGAAACTATGGTTGGGAATATTGAGGTATATATACATACTATGCATGTTAAGGTTGAATAGGGGCATGTTGTTTACTAGTCATACCTTGTTGATTAGGAGGGACTTGTGACCCAAAACCCTATCTTTGAACTTGTGGCATGTTTTACATGAAAGGAAACTGGTGTTTAATAAGTACTTAAGGAACATTGGAACCTATTTTTTATGTGAATATTTATTAGGAAGGAAACATGTTGGATATTTGGCATTTATTACTGACTAATATTTACATGTTTTTTGATAGAAATTTTTTATTTTTGGTTTGGCATGTCAGTCTATTATTGAAGAGGTATGTTCACTTCTACCTGGCTAGGTTAAACCTTATTGGCCCCTATTAAGGTTGAAATATGTTTAGCCTCTATTATATGGGTTTTTTTATAGTACCTATTATTTTATAATATTACTAGTCAATTATTAGAGTAGAGTAAGATTTTTCACATTTCATTGTGGCATGACATTGATCATTGGTTGACTACTTAATCCTTATTATTATAGGGTTGATGAAGTAGTTTACTGAGAATTAGAGGTAGTTGGCTAAGATTGGGAAGTATAGAATCATATTCCATAAGTTTGTAGACCACTCACAATGTTACTTAAAGGCACATTTTATTGTTGACTATGTGTTTTTTTGTTAACACCACACTGGTTAAAATTGGACATTACTAGCATATTATCCATGACATTTTGATCACTATTTTGTGTAGAAGTAGAAGACACTTACTTGATGGTTGGGGTATTGAAAATGTTTTCTCCTAAAATGTCTTATGTAATTAGGTCAAAACCTTGATTCTTTTGACCTATCAACTCAAATAAGACTCCTATTAAAAGGAGTGAATGAATAAGAAGTGCATTTAACATGGTTATATTACCAAGGTTACATGTTAGGTTTTGATATGTTTTCTATAATTTTTACATTTGAATGAATTGGTCCTCCATGAGGCCTCTTTGCATAAAAAGCATATTCATATCTTGATATGACATTAGTACTATGGCATTTAGGTTTCTAGAAGAGGCTTGATCATAATTTTGATTGCAAGACATGTTGTAAGGCTCTTTTACTAGACTTAGCAAGTTTTAATGCACTGGCTCTACATCTTTATTAGTCCCATGATCTAATGTCATTGTAACATAAAAAATTTCTATTAGACATTATCTGTAATTGTAGGTATGATAGCTAAATATTAGGTTGTCTATTTTTTATCTTCCTCTATATAGGAAGGCATGCTAACCAAATAATTGGCTAAAGGATCTTGACTCCATTCCACTATTTGAGTGTTGTATGGTGGATAATAATCTTTCTCCTAAATAACATCATATCTATAAGGTTCTTAAATAAAGTCCTTTTGTGTACTAACATTTCCATATCTTTGACTGTGCATAGTTCCATTACATGTGTAGTGAGCCATGATCAAATCAAATGGTAATTATTTCACAACAAGTTACGATTAGAGTTCTAAAAACTCTAAAAAATATATCTAAAAAGGAAAAGGGTTTAAACTCTATCTACCTTGGTCAAGGGTAGAGTAGAATCTCAAAAAAGTCTATGCAAAGATTTGGTAAAATAGTATAACATCAAGTGTCTATTGTTAAATGTTTTACACAAACAAGTTTAAGTAAAATGACCTAAAATAAAGATGCCAAACTCTAATATCCATGTATGATCCAAATAGATTTAAAATAGAAAAGGGAAATGTTTCTAGGTATTTTGTCCAAATACAGAGTCAAAATCTAGGGTCAAATAGGTAGTGCTAGGACTTTTGTCCAAATGTGGCATTAAAATTTAGACTTAAAACAAAGGATGATTATAATGATTAATCTAACAAACTTGGAATAGTTTGACAAATACTAGGCACTTGATATTAGACATAAATATGATAAAATTGGTATAAAATACAAAACAAAAGACACTTTGAGGATGGACTGATTCTATCAAACAAAGGCACAAATAATAAATTTTCCAAATTTGAGTAATCAATTAACGTAAGTTATGTAACCCAAAAGAGAAAGATCTATGTATTAGCCTCTACGTGTTGAGGCCTAAACCAAAATCAATCAATGTTTGGATCCAAACTTGTAAAATTTAATCAAAGACTCAACTAAGGTAAACTAAAATTTGATGATAATAAGCTAGGCAAAATTGAACAACATGACTATGCTAAACAAAGATCTAACAAGGAACAAATGATTGGTTTCAAATAATGATAATTTGGGACACAAGACAAGATAAGTCTTTTGAAATAATTTGGGTAGTATAATGGTGTTATTGATCCCAAAAGATGTTATAATTGATCATTTCAAAGACTTCTAAGGCACAAGACTTGAAATTATTTGGTCAGTATAACATTACCTGTCCCAATCAAGTGTCATAGTGACACTTTGACACAAAAGTTTTCTAAGTTAAATCAAGGTGTCAAATGGATGGCATAACACCTCCACAAATAATGGAGTAATGTTGGACATAAGACTCATTCATGATGTCATTTAAAAAAATACAAGTTTTAGTTCTAACACACCAAGTAATAAATAATAAATGACAATAATACAACTAATTATATCATCCTAAATCCTATCAGGTGTGGTAAAGTGGGGTTGACTAAAACTTACAAGTTACGAACATCTAGATTGATCCCATATGTATAAAATTTCATGTTTTGACACAAGAAAAGAAACATGTCAATTGGATCTATATCAATTAGCTTGTTTTTAAAATATATTATCCTTTTCACAACTACTACATCTATCAATTACTTAGTGTAGGGTGATGTTCTGATTGATCATACATTTTGGGTTGGCTTTCCACTAATAGAGATGGTTTAACTACTCAAACCACCATCCTAGTTGGGTGATCCCAATTTATATATCTCCCATTAAGAGGGGTTGAAACACTACTCAGAGATGAATCCCCAAGTCAATTCTTCCCTAGAAAACTTGTGAGAGGCAATGACACCCCCTTTACAATCCAAAATACATGAAAATACAATATGAGTAGAAATCCTTTAGGGTTGATTTATATCACCAAATACTATGTGAGTTTGGTGAGAGCTTAGGCAAATTTATTTATATGCCTTGGGGTAGGCACCAAATGTAATGGAAATGTGCTTTTAATCCTATGAGCTCCCTATAGGGGATGGGGGAGAGCATACACACACTATCCTTTTTATGAAACAAACAATTAATAAATATGTTTGAAAAAAATTGAGTGAAGTTTGATTCATAAGCACAAAATTTAATGTGAAATTAATTTTTCACTATCCCCTTAGCTTAAGTGTAAAAAATTGAAAGAATACTTTCACAAAAGACCAAATTAAACAAGAACATCTAGTTCATTTTAAACCTAAATTCAAAATGTGAAATATGTATCCTAAGTTAATTTTAAAACACCAATTTGAAATTTTCAAGATTTAAACATGTGTTTTAGACACCAAATTTAAAATTATTATAACACTTATCATGTTAGATTTATTTTAGGCACCAAACAACAAATGTGTAAGATCTAACATGCTCATTTTGGATCCAAATTAAAATGTGAAATTTTGACTAATTCCTTTTAAAGCCCAAAATGAAATGTTTGATTAGTCTAAGCATGAAAATTTTGTGTTAAAATAAATCCTTCAACCTAAAATTTTTAGATAATAATCCATACTTTGAATCACTTTATTGATTGGGCAATTGATGTTTGATTTTTAGCTTTGGAGTTTTTAATTTAGTTTACACAATGACCATGGACAATCATACATGAACATCACTAGTTTCAAATCAATCATGGCATTAACAGGTAACTATCACTGGTAAAAAAATTGACACTAATTAATTAAGAATTTCGTCGATTGCTTATGAAATTGAAGGCAAAACCATAAAAGATAAACATGTTAAGTTAGGCTTGGTTAGTAAAAAAAATTGCAAGGCAAAGTTAAGTTGATGAATTTAAATGCTTCTAAAACCTAGAAATCAAAAATATAAATGATGAAAAGAATAAAAATAAAATATTTATGAAAATTTTTCCAATACAACATAACTATAAAAAATTTACATAGAATTAAGGTTGGTTAAGTAGAAACATGGCCAGTTTAGGCCAACCATTGTTGGTTGTACCTTATCATCATCGATCTCTATTTAGACCTAAGAAATAAACCAAAATAAAATCCAGCCAAAATATGGTTATAAAATAAATTTTATAGATCTTCAAACATCCAAATGAATATTTAAAAGCTGCATATTGATGTTGTTAGTATGTGGGATACATTGGGTCCCACTAGGCATGCCATTTGTGATTCTAGGAATTTGACAATGGAGGGGCAGTTAGATCAAGTGTTAGTCTCATAATGAAATAAAAATGACAAAAAAACACTAACAAATCATGAAATATCAATTCCTAGATCATATGGGGAACTTGGTGAACAAACAACAAATGACAAAGCTCAACTAAAAATGTAAAGAAACTTATAAATTTTCATTACCTTCCTTGAATGCTCTGAATGTTGTCTTCATTGGCTTGCTCGATTTATGCTCAAGAAGTACTAATAAATTGGGTTTGGATATTTCCATCTCATATTATCACCTTGGTTGGCTTGAATTTGCTTGAAAATGGTTTGGCTTGGCTCAATTTTGGAATTATAGCACTATGCATTTTCTTCATGAATCAAATCATGTATTATAACTCTACTACATTCCAAGCTCTATAAATGAAGAGATATAGGCTTGATTTTATAAGATTTAAAATTAATTGGAATGGTATAAATCCTCACCCTTGTTGGCTTAGTTAAACCTAGTAGGGTTAAAAGGTGGCAAATGGTCATGGTTAACATGGAATAAGCATGGGTGGGATGTTTTCCAAAAATGACAACTCAGAAAACGTAATGATTATTTCCTAGGATATTCTTTTGGTTTTGAATTTCCCTTTCTGATAATTCATTTATTTGTTTATGGATGAATTCAATTAGGATTTTATTATTATTTTCATATTAATTAATCCATTTTAGGAATTTGAAGATTTGTGTAGGTTTTGATTTAATTGATTTGGGTATTTCTCTATTTAATTGATTTTTGGGCCAAATTGATATAATTGCATGTGATGAAGCCAAATTTGAGATGTTTAGAAATTCTTAGGTTATATGTTTAATGGTTGTTAAGAATTGATAAAATTTAGGTATGAAGCCATTGGTGGCCACTTTTAGGTGTCTAAAAAGTGCACCTTAATTGATGAGGGTTAAGGTACTTGCATTACCTCCCTAGATTTCATTAAAAATCTTGTATATTTTGAATGCAATCTCAAGACCACATCTAGCACATGTCAAGGATATGATAGAATTTAAATGTATCCCTCAAGTTACGTGTAGTTTCCCATTACCATCCCTCCTATAGAAATCCATTTGAAATTTATGATCTTTTACTTTCCCCTCTATTATAACATCTTACTTGGTATACCTTAGAGTCATCATATGAGGGTCATCACCTCATCCACATACCAATCCATAAAATTATCCCATAATGATGTTATTTATAAGATTCAAGGAGACACAAACCCTTATAATTTTGAAAAATTCCTAGAATGTGGTGTCTTTAAAAATCCTACCCTTGAACCTTTGCCTAGCATCCCATTTAGGGAATCTCAACTCTTTAATTATCTTGTCATTTCTACCTAAGGTTATAATGGTCACCCAAAACTCATTGGGAACATACCTCCTAACCTCCTAGATTTTGATGATGATGATGAGCCAAATGATTTTAGCTTCAAAATAAAAGCTTCTAATTTATCCTCTCATATCACCACCCAATTTTCTCCCTATTTACAACCTTAATCCCATCAAATTCATATCAATGATATACTTGTGGTCTTAACCAAGACTTGACATTCCATTCATCACGTGACTTAAGACAATAAATTCATGCCTACATGTACCACTGACTTGCATAAACTTGACTATGATGATAGTTATGATTTAAAAAACCCATTTTTAGGAGGACTGGTCCAAGATATAAATTCCAAGATTATTTGATATCATAATTATTTATTTTAATCTTTTAAATCATATTATCATACTCATTCCTTCATAATACCTAATTATAGTATTATTCATATTTTTTTGTAGGGTAAAGATGGAGTGATCGTATGATGCACCTCCATTTTCAATAGAGCCTTGAAGAAGCATGCTCATTAATCATCCCATGATTGGTCCTTACCATTTTTCTAGATAATAAGATCCTTCTCATTTTCTTCCCCTAAATATGTTAGTTATTATTCTTAAGCCTTCTATACATCTAGTCTTACCTTCAATTAAGCCTAGTCTCGTTCCTACTCCTATTTTACCTTTAGATGATCCTAGTTTAGTTTTGTTTCAGCCCTAACCTCTCTTGGTGATGACATTTTTTTAATCATAGATTGATCCCATTCCTACCTAATGGGCTGATCAACCTTATTTTGATATTTATAATGTTTTTGATCATTAGACCAGAGACTTCCAATTATATCATCCACCCCAACTTCTCCTTATACCTCTTCCACTATTATGCCCCCAAAGTTTACTAGTAAGCATATATATTTCTTCCATGGGAAATGTAATAATTATTACACTCATTTCCAAAAAAATTGGTAATGTATTGACACATTACGTCCCACCCTTGCTCATCCCAAATACAAGACTATACCTCCTAATAAGTTGTTACCAAAGTATATCCCTAAATATGGGAAGGTATATTGTCTTTGGAACTAGTGTGATACCCACCATACTAATTGTCTCTATATTCTCTAGCATCACCTTTATGATCACCTTTTATTGATACCTACATTAGTTATTCCTCCTTCCATGGGTCTCCCATGCAAGAAGGATCCTCCTTATTTTCCCATGACACCTATTTCCACATGTGGTTCTTTCTCCACCCATGGATCCTTATCTACTAGTGGTTCCTCCTTCTCATCCCACATATACCATTCCTATTTAGAAACCTATTCCTCTCCTTGAGTATCCTATCTAGGAGATACCTCACGAAAATTATCCTTTAATTACACATAAATATTCTATTGAGGATATTAGGAGAGAGGTATTTACATGGATTTACATGAGTATTGATGAGACTATAGCTGATGTTAGGATCCAACTTCATAAATATCTTTAAGATGTTATGGATAATATTTGTGGGAAATTTTATCAATATTTATGAAAATGACATATTTTTATCAAATTTTTTCTTGATTATTATTTTGTATTAGACTTGTGATCCACTTTTATATATCTTATATCATTTGACTATGTGTCGAATTTGGTTTCACCTATCTAGTTTACATGAATATTTATAGTATGCTTTATGTGTTGTATATGGTTTCATTTAATGTATTTTTTTTGTGGATTTTCATTCTTTCCATGATTTCACACATATGTCTATGAGTTCATTTTTTTTCATGGATTTATTTTTATTTTACAATGATTTTATACCTTATCTCAATTACAACTTAGATAATTATTATTGTGACTTGGTTATACAAACCTTGATCCCCTTAGTAATATTTATTTACCATGTGATTAGTTAGAAAATAAGCATCTCATTGCACTCTTATTTTACTAATCCACTTTGGATCTCCCCTTATTCCTCTATACTACTTTCATATACTAAGCATATATATAGTTGAAACTTGAGAATACATATTGGTTTACATGAAAGCCCATATGTTTAGTCAGTCATATCTTTGGATATGTAGATTAATTTAGCCAAAGTATAAATCTAATTCATGTGTATCACTTCTATCACTCATGTTGGTTATTCCAAATTCACATGGATGAGAAATAATAAAATCCATAAAAAAATTATAAGCCACATTATTTAAACAAAAAACAATGATACAAAAGGCAACATACAAATTCAAAATTCAAATCACACTAAAATATATGATTCATATCACCTCTTTTTTTTCTAATTGAAGATAAAACTCCATAGTTGGACTCATTATAGAGTCAAGGTTTATTTGGGTATAGTAGGCTAGTAGATTGGGAAAGGAGTAAAAAATATATTTTAGTGCTACCTACTATCTCACATAAGTACCCAATATTCATAGTAGATCAATGGCTATGTAAGAGGTCCTAAGGAATAAGAAACATTTTATGAGAAGGTAGGTCCATTTTACTTTTATTATTTGTATAACCAACATGAGTCAATTTGAGTATCTCACCTATTTGAATATATGGATTTGTGCTTATTATGAGCATGTATCCTTTGTATTTTTATGATCACTAAACTCTTAGTGTCTATTTTATATACCTAATATGCCTCATCTTTCATAAGGTCTTCTCATAGATTCCTATGCCATTATTTTTTGCATTCCCTCCTTCATTATAGCATTCTTAATATTCTCCCTTGAGAAATATTATTTTGTTAGCTGATCATTCCCCTAGGGTTTTCACTTGTGAGTTATAGTGTAAGACCATGAATAGTTTTAGGCCCTCCTCATAAATTACCACTTTACAAAAATATTATAAATCATTCCAAAAAAATTCTACCTCATTGGTGTCCCATTTGTGAGTTGTAGTGTAAGACCATGGATAGGACCAGGCCCTCCTCATAAAATATTCCAATACCTAGGTCATACTATAGCCAAGTCACATTGATATTACATGTATCAAAATTGAGATAAGTAATGTTTGATTATGACTTACATGTCATTGACACACTTACCATCTTAATTTAGTATGTTTTATTCTCACTTCATAAGTCTTTAACTTGTATCTTCTTATTTTATGATTGTGTGTATTCTCACAACAATTTTATTAAATTCTTTATGATTCCCAACTTGAATTAGTGTGATTAATTTAATTTATTTTTACATTTTTTCTTTCTTTTTATTCTTCCCAACTTGATTTAATATGATTGATTTACTTAATTGTTTTATTTTT